>CM040406.1:67678381-67703381 GCA_022702515.1 Ilyophis sp. 1 JC-2022 | reverse complement strand
TGCGGCAACCTTTTATTGCCTCTGGGAATCACATTACATTACATTACATTACATTCATTTAGCAGACGCTTTTATCCAAAGCGACATACAGTAAGTGCATACAGAAAGGTCATCAAAGTAACTACAGAACAGATAAGAAAGCAAATTTTTCACATACAGTAGCAGCTATCCCTAGTAATGAACACAATGCAGTTCACAGTGAACTGGGTAAATCAGCTCTAATACAATTCTGTTCTAATCATTATAAACTTGACTATCCTGAGTACATAGTTCAACAAGAACACAAACCATGAGGTCCTAGCTAAGTATTAGTCCAGGTGGAGTCTGAAAAGGTGCGTTTTCAGGCCACGACGGAAAGTAGGCAGGGTTGGCATGGAACGTAGGGGAATGGGAAGTTCGTTCCACCACTGGGGAGCTAGGGTGGAAAAGCTCCGCAGTCGGGACGAGCGAGTACCATTAACACGGAGGGGGGGAAGCGCAAGTCGCCCTGCAGTAGATGAGCGAAGCGGTCGAGCAGGAACATAGTTCTGAATCAAGTCCTGCAGGTAGATAGGGCCTGTCCTATTGGCTGCAGTGTAGGCCAGGGTCAGAACTTTGAACCTGATCCTGGCTGCAACTGGCAGCCAGTGGAGTGACCTCAACAGGGGGGTGACATGTGAAAATTTCGGGAGGTTGAACACAAGCCGGGCAGCTGCGTTCTGAATCAGTTGAAGAGGCAGGATGGCGCAGGCCGGTAGGCTTGCGAGCAGGGAGTTACAGTAGTCAAGGCGTGAGGTGACCATGGTCTGGACCAAAAGCTGGGTGGAATAGGTGGTCAGGTACGGTCGAATCCTCCTGATGTTGTACAGGAGGAACCTGCAGGACCGTGCCGTCGCCCTGATCTGGTCTTTGAAGTTCAGCTGGTCGTCCAGGACCACCCCCAGGTTCTTTGCAGAGCGGGAGGCAGCCACCACAGTCCCGTCAACGGTGATGGAGAGGTCAAGTAGCGGGGAGGTTTTGTGTGGCATGAAGAGGAGCTCTGTCTTGTCCAGGTTGAGCTTCAGGTGATGGGTAGTCATCCACTCAGAGATGTCAGCCAGACAAGCAGATATCCTCTCCTTCACCTGTTGGGTAGAGGGAGGGAAAGAGAGGAAGAGTTGAGTATCGTCAGCATAACTATGGTATGAGAAGCCATGTGAATTGATTACTGAACCAAGAGACTTAGTATAGATGGAGAACAGCAGAGGACCCAATACAGATCCCTGCGGGACTCCTGTAAACAGGGGATGGGGTGCAGACACAGACCCCTTCCAAGAGACTTGGTAGGATCGATCAGTGAGGTACGATACAAACCAGGAGAGGGCAGTCCCAGAAATGCCCATCTCAGAAAGTGTGGAAATCAGGAGTTTGTGGTTGACCGTGTCGAACGCTGCAGACAGGTCAAGTAGAATCAGGACAGAGGAGAGGGATGAGGCTCTGGCAGCGGAGAGCGCCTCAGTCACGGCCAGGAGAGCAGTTTCTGTGGAATGTCCGGTTCTGAAGCCGGACTGATGGGGGTCAAGCAGGTTGTTCTGGTGGAGAAAAACAGATAGTTGGTTATGGACAGCTCGTTCCAGAGTTTTGGACAGGAAGGGCAGAAGAGATACCTCCCATCCGAACTTGAGGATGCGCTCCTTGACCTCGCAAGCGACCGGACCCTAAATACTTTGTTTGAATCGAAGCCACTGGATGAATTCTGGCTCATTGTGGCAGGGGAATATCCAGCACTCTCAAAGGCTGCAATGGAAAAACTTACACCTTTCGGGTCCACGTATTTATGCGAAAATACTTTCTCAGCGTTGACCTATATAAAAAACAAACAACGATCGCGGCTGCGCGTGGAGGATAGTCTCCGTGTCGCTGTATCCAGCATCCAACCACGAATGCAGCACCTGTGTTCCCGCAAGCAGGCCCAGCCCTCACACTAAAAGCAAGCTGCATGTAGCCTATGTCATTTTTGCAATGATGTTTTTTAATTTATTATTGTTATTAAGTCTATAATTTGGCGAAGCGGGCAACTTGGGAGGGAGAGGGTAGGGTCAAAATTATTCAGTCGCAGGACTAGGACAGCAGAATTGCTTTTGCGGGACAATGCGGGACACGTGGGAGAGGGGAAAACAATTGATTTATTTTTTTTATTTATCATTTAAAATGCCTTTATTTCATATTCGACGGTATATATAGCACATTTTGTTATTAAACTGCTGTAAATCGTCAGTAGGCTATGGAATGTTTATCTTGTTATTTTAACAACAGGCTTAAAAACGGATCTTATGCAGGAAGAGAAAATTATGCAAACAGACGGTATTACCGGTAACGATACTTTCTGGATACATTGTTGCATGTTGAACCGTTGCTTTCAAAACAAGCTTGAAAAATTACTGTTCGAACTTGTATTTCTTGTTGGAACGGGCAGCATCTAGCAGGGCCTCGAACTTTGAAACGACCTGGTTAAATATCCCGTCGGAGTCTTCCTTGTGGTCACCGTAAAAGTCTTTGACTTTGTGTTGCCGTCTTTTGGTTTCGAGAAAAAGCTCGTCATAGTGTTAGCATTCCTTTGCTGTGCATTTTCTTGTGAGCCTCACCATCACCATGCCTCTTAACGTCCCCCTCTCCGCCATGGGTGATGGTGAAGCTCCGGCGGCAAATCCTGCACTCGCCCCTTTGGGGATCGTCTGAAACAGATCTCAGCCATGTGTAGCTCCTCTCCCAGTCTCGGTTGTATGAGCAGTCTTTTTTTCTTAAGAGTTTCCGCCATTTTCTCGTTTTGTCTTGCAAGCTAAACTTTACTTTCGTCGGCTGTCTTCTCCACATAAAAACGACGCACCACGCCACGGCTGCGCATTGATTTTTGACACCGATGCGCGTTAGCTCTATTTTTTTAAACCAATGACGTTTCCCCAATAACGGCATTTTTAAAATAATATTAAATAATAATAACATTTTTTTAACATGATCTTTGAAATGCGGGACATTGTTCTGTTCATGCGGGATGCGGGACAAACGTTCCATTTTTCGTGGTCACCCTAGGAGAGGGGGGTCGCCAGTCTCCACCCACATCTTTTAGGGGTCGCGAGCTGAAAAAGGTTGAGAACCACTGCACTATGGCATACACACAGATACACACTTATACACACAGATACACACTTATACACACAGATACACACTCATACACACACATACACACAGATACACACTCATACACACAGATACACACTCATACACACAGATACACACTCATACACACAGATACACACTTATACACACAGATACACACTCATACACACACATACACACTCATACACACACATACACACAGATACACACTTATACACACAGATACACACTCATACACACACATACACACTCATACACACAGATACACACTCATACACACAGATACACACTCATACACACACATACACACAGATACACACTCATACACACAGATACACACTCATACACACAGATACACACAGATACACACTCATACACACAGATACACACTCATACACACACATACACACTCATACACACACATACACACAGATACACACTTATACACACAGATACACACTCATACACACACATACACACTCATACACACAGATACACACTCATACACACACATACACACAGATACACACTCATACACACACATACACACTTATACACACTCATACACACAGATACACACTCATACACACAGATACACACTCATACACACACATACACACACATACACACAGATACACACTCATACACACACATACACACAGATACACACACATACACACAGATACACACTCATACACACACATACACACTCATACACACATACACACTCATACACACACATACACACTCATACACACACATACACACTCATACACACAGATACACACTCATACACACATACACACAGATACACACTCATACACACAGATACACACTCATACACACTCATACACACACATACACACAGATACACACTCATACACACACATACACACTCACACACACTGATACACACTTATACACACAGATACACACTCATACACACACATACACACTCATACACACAGATACACACTCATACACACAGATACACACTCATACACACTCATACACACACATACACACTCACACACACTGATACACACTTATACACACAGATACACACTCATACACACACATACACACTCATACACACAGATACACACTCATACACACAGATACACACTCATACACACTCATACACACACATACACACAGATACACACTCATACACACACATACACACTCACACACACTGATACACACTGATACACACACATACACACTTAAACACACAGATACACACTCATACACACACATACACACTAGGGGTGGGACAATGCACCGATGCATCGCGATGCATCGATCTGAATGTGTAAATACAACTGCATCGATCTGTAAGATTAGAATCGATAAGCATCGATTAATATCGCATTTTAAATGAATATGCACACGTATTCATTTATTCATTTCATTATTTAAAATATATATTTCTGAGACACGACTACTTTTAAAACTTTTTTGACCAGCTTCAATCCATGTTTCTGCTCCAACCCCCACGTAAGCGTGAGTTGAAAGCAGAGACAGGCAGGAATCAAGCGACAATGAGACGGACAGATCTTAACGAAATGGCTAGCTGCGTGCTCGCTGAATGCGACAAAAGAGACAGGAACTTACAGAATTTGCGATGTTCAGAACAGAAAATCAGTGGTATGGAAGCATTTCGGGTTTAGAAAGAAGGAGGATGTACTTGACAAAACCACTGCAATATGCAAGTTCAGCCAAGTAGAAATCAGATACACAGGCAACACCACAAACATGATAAACCATTTGAGCCGACGATACACAATTGACGCGATACACAAGCAAGCGGGTTAGCAAGCTAAACTCGGGAGTCATTGACACTTCCCCTTAGTTTCCTAGAGAAATGGCGAAACAGTTCTATTTTTTTTGTATAATTGTTTTTATTAGTTTTTATACACATACCGTGTCGACAGTTAATTGTAAAGTGCTTTCTGATATTTAAATTGAAACCATTTTCTATTCAAAATCAAGTAGACGTTAGAGACAAAAAACAAAAATAGTAAGACTATTTCCAATGTCTTACGTTTAATTAATTATTACTACGTTAACTGTCAGATTCACTTAATGAATGTCGTGGAACCTAGATACACCATACCATGCAGAAAACATTTTAGTGAAAAATGTATACCTGCTCTGTATGAAGAGGTGAAGAAAACTGTTCGACTGTCCTTGCGAAACGCTACGAGAGTAGCTTTAACTACGGATGGATGGGCATCTTGCTCCACCGAAGGTCTAGATCGTACTAAGATTTAGGAAAGTACTATGCATGACACTAACCTATAGGCTATTTAATTTTTCTTGGCCCAGTTTAGAAAATTGTTATACATTTTGCCATTTTCATTTTGTACATAAAGGAAATATATTAGGGTACCATGTCTGACACTGTTTGAAAAACAATAACCTAAATAGGGCAACTTTAGAAAATACACTGTTAGTCATGTTTATTGCTGCATTATTTGCTGCAGACAGCTGCAAAATGTATGGCATGCCTTAACAATAAACATAATGCTGTTAAATTGGCGTAAGGTTCTAATTGAATATTGAATTACTGGCTGAATGTATCGGTATCAAATTACATTAGCATACCTATAAAATTTTTTAAAAGTATCAAAATTAATCGAACCGAATCTTATCGAATCGAATCGTGGTCAAATGTAAGATGTTATGATGCATCAAACCTTTGCCTAAAGAATCGTAATCAAATCGAATCGTTATGGGATTGAATCGTCGCACCCCTAATACACACTCATACACACAGATACACACAGATACACACTCAGACACACACATACACACTTATACACACTCATACACACACATACACACAGATACACACAGATACACACTCATGCACACAGATACACACTCATACACACACATACACACTTATACACACTCATACACACACATACACACACATACACACTTATACACACAGATACACACACATACACACTTATACACACTCATACACACTCATACACACACATAAACACACATACACACAGATACACACTCATGCACACAGATACACACTCATACACACACATACACACACATACACACTTATACACACAGATACACACTCATACACACATACACACTTATACACACAGATACACACTCACACACACACATACACACTTATACACACTCATACACACAGATACACACAGATACACACTCATGCACACAGATACACACTCATACACACACATACACACTCATACACACTTATACACACAGATACACACTCATACACACACATACACACACATACACACAGATACACACTTATACACACAGATACACACTCATACACACTCATACACACACATACACACAGATACACACTCATGCACACAGATACACACTCATACACACACATACACACTTATACACACAGATACACACTCATACAGACTCATACACACACATACACACAGATACACACGTATACACACTCATACACACTCATACACACACATACACAAAGATACACACTTATACACACAGATACACACTCATACACACTCATACAAACTCATACACACACATACACACAGATACACACTCATGCACACTCATACACACTCATACACACAGATACACACTCATGCACACAGATACACACTCATACACACACATACACACTCATACACACACATACACACTTATACACACAGATACACACTCATACACACAGATACACACTCATACACACACATACACACTCATACACACTCATACACACTCATACACACAGATACACACTCATACACACACATACACACAAATACACACCTATACACACAGATACACACTCATGCACACTCATGCACACTCATACACACACATACACACAGATACACACTCATACATACACATACACACACATACACACTCATACACACACATACACACAGATACACACTTATACACACAGATACACACTCATGCACACTCATACACACACATACACACAGATACACACTCATACATACACATACACACACATACACACTCATACACACAGATACACACTTATACACACAGATACACACACATACACACACACACTCATACACACAGATACACACTCATACACACTCATACACACTTATACACACTTATACACACAGATACACACAGATACACACTCATACACACTTATACACACTTATACACACAGATACACACTCACACACACACAGACACACTTATACACACTCATACACACACATACACACAGATACACACAGATACACACTCATGCACACAGATACACACTCATACACACACATACACACTCATACACACTTATACACACAGATACACACTCATACACACACATACACACACATACACACAGATACACACTTATACACACAGATACACACTCATACACACTCATACACACTCATACACACACATACACACAGATACACACTAATGCACACAGATACACAGTAACCACACCCATATGTGCTGTAACCACACCCACATGTGCCGTAACCACACCCATATGTGCTGTAACCACACCCATATGTGATGTGACCACACCCATATGTGCTGTAACCACACCCATATCTGATGTAACCACACCCATCTGTGCCGTAACCACACCCATCTGTGCTGTAACCACACCCATCTGTGCTGTAACCACACCCATCTGTGCCGTAAACCACACCCATCTGTGATGTAAACCACACCCATCTGTGATGTAACCACACCCATCTGTGCCGTAAACCACACCCATCTGTGATGTAACCACACCCATCTGTGATGTAAACCACACCCATCTGTGATGTAACCACACCCATCTGTGATGTAACCACACCCATCTGTGCTGTAACCACACCCATCTGTGCTGTAACCACACCCATCTGTGCTGTAACCACACCCATATGTGCTGTAACCACACCCACATGTGCCGTAACCACACCCATATGTGCTGTAACCACACCCATATGTGCTGTAACCACACCCACATGTGCCGTAACCACACCCATATGTGCTGTAACCACACCCATATGTGATGTGACCACACCCATATGTGCTGTAACCACACCCATATCTGATGTAACCACACCCATCTGTGCTGTAACCACACCCATATGTGCTGTAACCACACCCATCTGTGCCGTAACCACACCCATATGTGCTGTAACCACACCCACGTGTTCTGTAACCACACCCACATGTGCCGTAACCACAGCCATATGTGCTGTAACCACACCCATATGTGCTGTGACCACACCCATATGTGCTGTAACCACACCCATATCTGATGTAACCACACCCATCTGTGCCGTAACCACACCCATATGTGCTGTAACCACACCCATCTGTGCCGTAACCACACCCATCTGTGCTGTAACCACACCAATATGTGCTGTAACCACACCCATCTGTGCCGTAACCACACCCATATGTGCTGTAACCACGCCAAAATTGTCAAGCCAAAATTGGCACATGCCATAACCAGGCAGTAACCAGACCACAAATAGACGATAACCAGGCGGTAACCGGACCATAATTAGGCTGTGTTGCATTTTTATGGTTTGGAGAAGAAAAGAGCAAGGTTTTGACTGTTCAATTCGACAGAAAATGCTATTTTGTATTTAAAATTCCACATAAGTAGCGCCGCTGTCTAGAATAGATAATCAGCAGAAGTGCTAAATCTTTTTAGCATAGCAGTAGTAACAGTGACAGCAGTAATACTGCTGAATTCAGCCTATATACTAAATACTGCTGAATTCAGCCTATATACTAAATACTGCTGAATTCAGCCTATATACTAAATACTGCTGAATTCAGCCTATATACTAAATACTGCTGAATTCAGCCTATATACTAAATACTGCTGAATTCAGCCTATATACTAAATACTGCTGAATTCAGCCTATATACTAAATACTGCTGAAGGGTAAGAGAGCAGAAGTCCACCTGGAGATGAAACCAGCGTGCTTTGGGTTACGAGCAGAGCTCCATTACCACTGGTGCATGCCGCCATCTCCACCTGCCAGGTATTACACAGGGCGGAGACAGATGCTTCATCGCTATAATCCTTTCAAAATCCAGCCCAATGTTTACAGCAACACTAGAGATGAAGTACCTGCCCAAGGGCAAGACAGCTGCCTTCCACCTTGGACAAGAATCTGTGTGTGTGTGTGTGTGTGTGTGTGTGTGTGTGTGTGTGTGTGTGTGTGTGTGTGTGTGTGTGTGTGTGTATGTGTGTGTATGTGTGTATGTGTGTGTGTATGTGTGTGTGTGTGTATGTGTGTGTGAGTACGTATAAGAGTATGTGTGTGTGTATATCAGTGTGTGTGTATGTATAAGAATATGTGTGTGTGTATGTGTGTGTATGTGTGTATGTGTGTGTGTATGTGTGTGTGAGTATGTATAAGAGTATGTGTGTGTGTGTGTGTATGTGTGTGTGTGTGTGTATATCAGTGTGTGTGTATGTATAAAAGTATGTGTGTGTGTGTGTATGTGTGTGTGTATGTGTGTGTGTGTGCGTGTGTGTGTGTATTTGTGTGTGTGTACGTATAAGAGTATGTGTGTGTGTGTGTATGTGTGTGTGTGTGTGTATATCAGTGTGTGTGTATGTATAAGAGTATGTGTGTGTGTGTATGTGTGTGTGTGTGTGTGCGTGTGCGTGTGCGTGAGTATATACAGTGAGCACCGTAATTAATTGGACAGTGACACATTTTGTGTTATTTTGGTTCTGTTTTGTTCTGTTTTGTGTTAGTTTGCTTTAATTTGAGGGTGTTTTCATCCATATGGGATGAACCGTTTAGAAATTATAGAGCCTGTTGTACATAGTCTCCCCCCCACCCATTTTCAGGCATCAAAAAATATTGAACAGTTTAACATAATGAGAAATAAAATAATCATCATGTGTGTGTGTGTGTGTATATCAGTGTGTGTGTATGTATAAGAGTATCTATGTGTGTATATGTATGTGTGTGTATGTGCGTGCCTGTGTATGTGTGTGTGTGTGTGTGTGTGTGTGTGTGTGTATATACAGTGAGCACCATAATTAATTGGACAGTGACACATTTTGTTATTTTGCTTTAATTTGAGGGTGTTTTCATCCATATCGGATGAACCGTTTAGAAATTATAGAACCTTTTGTACATAGTCCCCCCCCCCCCTCATTTTCGGGCATCAAAAAATATCGGACAGTTTAACATCATCAAGGGTCTGAGGTATCAAACGAGCCTCAAACCATCACTCTGCTGCCAGTTATGCAGTAGATATGGATGGATCACTTTAAGGGTTGTTTCTCCATTTTCCTATTGAACTCTATGGGAAAATAAGTCAGGAGAAAAAACCCTTCAAGTTATCCATCCATATCGACTGCATATCTGGCAGCAGAGTGATGGTTTAAGGCTTGTTTGATATCTCAGACCCTTGATGATTTACAGCCATTTTGCCAACCATGTATTCCATACTGTTCCAGCATAATTTACAGCTAAACCTAGTCCCACCCCTGCAATTCCCATAGAGATCCATTCAAATGCAGAGAGGTTATAGTATCGCTTGTAGGAGTACCAGAAAATAAGATATCAAGAGTCTTTTGATATTATTGGCTCACAAACATCAGGACGTCATGGCATGGAAAGGATATGCGACCAAATATTCCTCATTATGTTAAACTGTTCAATATTTTTTGATGCCTGAAAATGGGTGGGGGGGAGACTATGTATAACAGGCTCTATAATTTCTAAACGGTTCATCCAATATGGATGAAAATACCTTCAAATTAAAGCTGATAGTGTGCACTTCATTGATATTGTATTCTTTAAAACTCAAAGTGCTTGAGTACAGAACCAAAATAACAAAAAATGTGTCACTGTCCAATTGATTAGGGTGTTCGCTGTATGTGTGTGTGTGTGTGTGTGTGTGTGTGTGTGTGTGTGTGTGGGTGCGTCTGTCTGTGTGTGTGTGTGTGTGTGTGTGTGTGTGCCTGTGTCTGTGTGTGTGTGTGTGTGCGTGTGTGTGCCTGTGTGTGTGTGTGTGTGTGTGTGTGCCTGTGTGTGTGTGTGTGTGTGTGTGCCTGTGTGTGTGTGTGTGTGTGCCTGTGTGTGCCTGTGTGTGCGTGTGTGTGCGTGCGTGCCTGTGTGCCTGTGTGTGTGTGTGTGCCTGTGTGTGTGTGTGTGTGTGTGTGTGTGTGTGCCTGTGTGTGTGTGTGTGTGTGTGCCTGTGTGTGCCTGTGTGTGTGTGTGTGCTTGTGTGTGTGTGTGCCTGTGTGTGTGTGTGCCTGTGTGTGTGTGTGTGTGTGCCTGTGTGTGTGTGTGTGTGTGTGTGTGTGTGTGTGTGTGTGTGTGTGTGTGTGTGTGTGTGTGTGTGCCTGTGTGTGTGCGTGCCTGTGTGTGTGTGTGTGCCTGTGTGTGTGTGTGTGTGCCTGTGTGTGTGTGTGTGTGTGTGTGTGTGTGTGTGTGTGTGTGTGTGTGTGCCTGTGTGTGTGTGTGTGTGTGTGTGTGTGTGTGTGTGTGTGTGTGTGTGTGCCTGTGTGTGTGTGTGTGTGTGTGTGTGTGTGCCTGTGTGTGTGTGTGTGTGTGTGTGTGTGTGCCTGTGTGTGTGTGTGTGTGCCTGTGTGTGTATGTGTGTGTGTGTGTGTGTGTGCCTGTGTGTGTGTGTGTGTGTGTGTGTGTGTGCTGTGTGTGTGTGTGTGTGTGTGTGCCTGTGTGTGTGTGTGTGTGTGTGTGCATGTGTGTGTGTGTGTGTGTGTGTGCCTGTGTGTGTGTGTGTGTGTGTGTGCCTGTGTGTGTGTGTGTGTGTGTGTGTGTGTGTGCCTGTGTGTGTGTGTGTGTGTGCCTGTGTGTGTGTGTGTGTGTGCCTGTGTGTGTGTGTGTGTGTGTGTGTGTGTGTGTGTGTGTGTGCCTGTGTGTGTGTGTGTGTGTGTGTGTGTGTGTGCCTGTGTGTGTGTGTGTGTGTGTGTGTGCCTGTGTGTGTGTGTGTGTGTGTGTGTGTGTGTGCCTGTGTGTGCCTGTGTGTGTGTGTGTGTGTGTGTGTGTGTGCCTGTGTGTGTGTGTGTGTGTGTGTGTGTGTGTGTGTGTGCCTGTGTGTGTGTGTGTGTGTGTGTGTGTGTGTGTGTGTGTGTGTGTGTGTGTGTGTGTGTGTGTGTGTGTGTGTGTGTGTGTGTGTGTGTGTGTGTGTGTGTGTGTGTGTGTGTGGTATTTGTGCTTCAGCACAGTGCAGTAACTAGAAGAGGAATCCCTCTGGGTAACACAGGCTGCTGCAGAAACAGCTCTATTTAGCTGATGCATTGCCTCTCATGCTAATTCCAAGGTCATTAGAAACATGAGCAGTCAAAGCAGAACAGATTAGACACAGGTGTGCTAAAAGGCAGGTAAGTGATGTCATTCATTTTCAGGGAGTCTAGGTCTCCGCTGTCCTGCTTGATTTAAGGGACAGTGTCCAGGGATCCTTCGTTAACAGTGAAGCACCACAAGCTGAAATAAACGTGCATCTACCGCCGTTAACGACAAACTGATGGTCAAAGATCGTAAAAGAAGAAAAACATCGAAATGAACTCCTGCTAAATATTACTCTGCTTATAGATAGTTGCCATCATTAAGACCCACCAATGTGTTACTGATGTCTATAACACTTTAAACTAAGTTGCAACTATAGCCTACCTGTGTAGTCAAATTGTAACAAAAGGCTATTACTGAGTAACTCCAATGTACTTAAGTAACATGAAACAGCATTTGGTGGTATTTTGATAAATATTATACGGGCCAGTGCTAGTTAAATCTAAGATGTATAAGTCACTCTGGATAACTGCTAAATGCCAAAAATATTAATTTCAACAAGTAGATTTTGTGTCACCCTCCTCAGCTGCCACAGTCCAGATTTGGTGCCAGACCGGGGGTCCTATCCACACACTGGTACAGTGCAGTCCAGATTTGATGCCAGACCGGGGGTCCTATCCACACACTGGTACAGTGCAGTCCAGATTTGATGCCAGACCGGGGGTCCTATCCACACACTGGTACAGCGCAGTCCAGATTTGGTGCCAGACCGGGGGTCCTATCCACACACTGGAACAGCGCATTCACCGTTAAGCGGGAGTGTAAACACAATTTCTGCGGGCTCCTGTTGTCAAGTGCTGCCTAAATATCACATTTTTATCCTTGCTTCAGTCCTGGGACTTGTGGTTTAATAAGCCCACAGCTATACTTTAATTAATTCCCTTCTCAACACCTCTCCATTTCGATATTGGCTCACTCTCCATCATACTCAACATCATCCTAACTTATGTGATGGGAGAGAAATTGTGATTCATTTTATTTGCCAATTTATTTTTCCAGGCTGAAAAGGCCAAGCCAGTGATTGTCTTCATGGTACATTTTTTTCCTACTGTAACTATGCTCAGATTCATAATATTGATCTCTCTGTGGCTCCCTCTGAAAATAAAGCAACAGAAACCTTTCTCCCCCAAGTTGTCAAAACAAGTGAAAAATAGCTGCAGTAGAGGCACAGACTTATGGGTTCAAATTAAATTATATTTAGCGAATCAAACTAGATTTCTGGTTTTCCACTTCTTTTTTTAATGGAATTCATAAGCACCCAGCTCGTTTTAAAAGTCTGCCTCTCCCGTATGTCATGGACAAAGTTTATGCTGCAGAAAATCAGCATATGTTTGTGTTATTGTTGCTTAGAGGATATCATCCTCCAGTTGGCAGTTTATTTTTCTCAGAACAGAGAGAGACGCTTCTGAAAGCAGATTGTCTTAAGGGGGATGCCGTAGGAATGTGACAGGTTATAACAGCTATTTGCAGGGGGCAGTATTTATTGCGTAGGGTAAGGGTAGTGGGTAAAGTCTAAGGGTAAGGGTAAGTTCCCAGTTGAAGATCAAAAACCCTTTATGTAATTTACCCTTTAAATGTATTCTACATTATATCAGAGAGCATCATAGTTACACATACATCTGAGTCACAAAGACTCCCCTATTGCCAAACACACACACACACACACACACACACACACACACACACACACACACACACACATGCACACACACACACACACATGCACACACACACACACACACACAAACACACACACACACACACACACGCCTTTATATGTTAAGCAGCCTGTTTTAAATTGTAAAACTTATTTAACAGAAATATGTACACTTTCGCAAGCGAAGGCTACAGGGTAACAACACAAAACAGCTGGCCACCCTGCGCGCATTATCTAACGCATAACGGCGTCACATTTCCACGGCGCCCGTATGTTTACTGCGCTTCTCTCGCTGCCGGTTCCTCTGAAGGGGGACCAGCTGTCGCCCACGTCTCCAGGTAGACGTGGGAATGGCGGCACACCTTGATTAGCACCCGCCCTTACTTCCCACTGATCGCTGATGTTTCTCCCGCTTCCCTGCGTATGCTGCTGCTGTCCGTGGGGCTGAACATCCACCCCGCCCCCCTCCCAGGTGACTGACACCAGTGTTGTGCTGCGGAGAAGGATTGCTTTTGATTGTGTCTTCCAGTAATGAAACACCAGGGATGTCATCAGTACGATGGCGGGAGGGGGAAGGTGGGTTAGTGTGTGTGTGTGGTGCTGTTGTGTGTGTGTGTGGGGGGGACGCTTTGGTTACTGGGCTGTGGATGAAACGGGTTTATTTATTTATAAATATAATTAAGAAATCTACGCCCGATTACTCAAACGTATCATGAATGGAATTAACAAGAAATGAGACTGAGCCACCTCAAAAGAGTCCATCAGAAATCTCAGTGCACACCCCTCTCTCAGGAACCTCTTACAGAATCTTAGTTCACCAGTGTATACCCCTCTCTCAGAATCCTCTTACAGAATCTTTGACCACCAGTGCATACCCCTCTCTCAGGAACGTCTTACAGAATATTTGACCACCAGTTCATACCCCTCTCTCAGGATCCTCTTACAGAATCTTAGTTCACCAGTGTATACCCCTCTCTCAGAATCCTCTTACAGAATCTTTGACCACCAGTGCATACCCCTCTCTCAGGAACGTCTTACAGAATCTTTGACCACCAGTTCATACCCCTCTCTCAGAATCCTCTTACAGAATCTTTGACCACCAGTGCATACCCCTCTCTCAGGATCCTCTTACAGAATCTTAGTTCACCAGTGTATACCCCTCTCTCAGAATCCTCTTACAGAATCTTTGACCACCAGTGCATACCCCTCTCTCAGGAACCTCTTACAGAATCTTTGGCCACCAGTTCATACCCCTCTCTCAGGATCCTCTTACAGAATGATAAATGTGGGGGTGGTGTTGGGGGAGCTTGAATGCTCCTGCTTATTTAAAATGTTGGTTGACAATGCATTACATGTCGAATGCACAGTATTAAAGCTTTTCAGTGGCTGTCAAAATATGTCAAAATATGGGGATAACCATGTGCCATTGTGAAGCAGTGCAACTCTAAGCAGCCAGAGCGAACTGCCGTGTCAAAACCATGAAATCCTGCTTAAGTCCAGGGCTCTCTGCTCTTACATGATTATGAGATTATGTATGAGATATGTATGTGATTATGAGTTATGTATGTGTAGATTTTTTTCCCAGGATGCTGGAGAGGTGTATCCGAACGGAAACCACAGCAGCGCACAGACCATGCCGGCGTTCCCGGGATAAAACAGGATGGAGATACAGACTGTCTGTTCTGCGCCACCACTGTGAGGACCTGGAGAGAACAATATAGAGTGAGAGTGAGAGAGAGGGCAGAAGGAGAGAGAGGGGGTGAGAGGGAGAGAGAGGGCAGAAGGAGAGAGAGGGGGTGAGAGGGAGAGAGAGGGCAGAAGGAGAGAGAGGGGGTGAGAGTGAGAGAGAGGGCAGAAGGAGAGAGAGGGGGTGAGAGCGAGAAAGAAAGAGAAGGTGTGAAAGGGAGAGAGAGACAGTGAGAGAGGATGAGAGAGTAAACTGTATATACAGTAAAGCCGGAAAGTCTGCAGACCCCTTTCACCTTCTCCACGTTTTATTACATTACAGACATATTCTACTATAGCTTGAGTTTTTCTACACAAAATAGCCCATAATGACAAAGTGAAAACATTTTTTTTAGAAATTTTTGCAAATATATTAAAAATCGAAAACTGAAATCTCTCATTTACATAAGTATTCATACCCTTTGCTTTAACATATTTTTAAAGTATCATATTTAATATTTGGTCGCATATCCTTTGCATGCTGTTACTTCCTGAAGTCTGTGACCAATCAACATCAAAAGACTCTCGATATCTTATTTTCAGGTACTGTTACAAGCGATACTATAACCTCTCTGCATTTGAACTGATCTCTATGAGAATTGGGGGGTGAGACTAGATTCAGCTGTAAATTACACTGGTACAGTATGGAACACATGGCTGGCTAAATGGCTGTACGTCATCAAGGGTCTAAGGTATCAAACGAGCCACAAACCATCACTCTGCGGCCAGATATGGAGTAGATGTGGATGGATCCCTTTAAGGGTTGTTTCTCCTGACTTTTTTCTCCATAGAGTTCTATAGGAAAATGAGTCAGGAGAAATAACCCTTGCAGTGATCCATCCACATCTACTCCATATCTGGCATATCTTCGATAGCTCAGACCCTTGATGACTTACAGCCATTTAGTCATTATGGGCTATTTTGTGTAGAATTTTGAGACAAAAAAATGAACTCAATCTATTGTAGAATATGTCTGTAATGTAATAACACGGGGATAAGGTGAAAGGGGTGTTCAGACTTTCCGGCTTGACTGTATATGAAAGGTGAGTGGGGAGAGTGAGAGAGCGGTCATTATACTGTAATAATAACATGGTAAGTAATAACACACCACACAGAGCATGACAGAGAATGAAAGCACGTGTGTTCTGCGCTTTGCTTTGGAAATAAAACATTAGTTCAGATGAAGAGGTGCTTGCATACAGGAGAACTTTACGATTGGGGGTTTTTATTTTCTTTATTTAAATCCCCCCCATTAGCTATGCGCCGTAAGTTTGCTAATCTTCCTGGGGGGTCCACCACAATCAACAAAAGGTTTTTCTTTATTTTTTTAAAGGATCCCCCCCCATTAGCTATGCCCGTAGCAGTTTTAATATCTTCCTGGGTCCCACCACAATCAAACAAAAGGTTTAAGTGCTGCTGAGAGAGATTACATCATGGCCCTCCGTATGACAGAGGAAATATTGCATCAACTGTGGTAAATAATTAGCACTTCCAAACCCAAAGAGTATGATCACTTTTATTCTTGGTTTATTCTTTTTTTTTTTTTAAGTGTCGATGCCCCGTTATGCACATTCAGGCGCATCTCAAAAGTTCACCTTAAAAAAAAATTTAAATAAACAAAAAAAAGAGAAAAGAATGAGAATGTGAGTCTTTCTTTTTCCCAAACAGTGGCTGATAGAGGTATTTTGCATAACAAAGCCGGGCCTGATCTGTCGTGCCTAGCCTAACACAACTGCTCCCCATTAGTTTTGAGCTGACAGGGACTCAAAAATAAAATAAAAAAAGGAATACAAAAATAAACCTTTTGGCAGAGTTACTGCCAACTCAGTAAGTCCCGTGTCTGTCTGAAGGGACCTTTGTGCTTATTGGAGGAGTGTAGGCCGGGCCCTCGGGCCCCTGCCACCGTCTCACCTCAGCCTGACGGGCTTGGCTAATGCACTTATACCTCAGCAGGCAGGTTCCATGGCAACGGTGGGGACCTGTTCCGCATTCCGGAACGGCCCTGGAGTTCCACACTCTGCACGGAAAAGTCTCAGAAACCAGGGCATCCAATCCCCGCCCCACTACCACTGCCTGGGGGGCCGGTGTTTGTTGCTTCAGCGCGCCCTACCTGGCGAAGTTGTCACGTGTGTACCATTCTTGGCAACTCTTCTGTCCAGTGGGAATTCTGTGGGTTTTTATTTAACTCTGTAGATATGATTAATAAGCAGAAAATGGAGATCTTCTTCTCCCAGAGGGGTTTCAGACTGTAGTGTAGATGTGATGATGTGAACACCCTCCCCCCTACACCCTTTTTCTCCTTGTGCTTCGGCTCAGGTAATGATGGCCAAGGATGCTCAGGTGGGAAGAGAGGCTCCTGTTTCCCCTGATATCAACAACAACCAGAACCAGTATGACTTCTGTTCATCCAGCCTGGTGGCATATACGCAAGGAGAGAGAGAGGGGATTAGAGAAAGAAATGTGTGTGTGTGTGTGTGTGTGTGTGTGTGTGTGTGTGTGTCTGTGTCTGTGTCTGTGTGTGTGAGAAAAAAGAGAGAGAGATAGAGAGAGAGAGAGAAAGAGAGATAGAGAGAGAGGGATGGAGATACAGAGAGGGAGAAAGGGAGAGAGAGAGAGAAGGAGAGAGAGATTATTTTATAGTTTATACTAACTAAATGTCGCTATTATTTTATTTCAACTGTAATCATAATTGTATTTGTAGTAATTCATGTTCATACTGTACTCTATGTTTTGTGTTTGCTTTGGCAATATTTGCCGTGTGTATTTCAGCCAATAAAGCATTTGAAATTGAATTGAATTGAAAATTGAATTGAGAGAGAGAAAGATAGAGAGAGAGAGAGAGAGAGAGAGAGAGAGAGAGAGAGAGAGAGAAAGAAAAAGAAAAATGGGGAGGGGGGGGGTGGGGGTAATTGTTGACTTTTATACATTTCTAATCACACAAATAATGAAACCAAAAAAATGAAAAAAACCTCAATTGCTCAATTGCCTTAAATTTGTGGAGCACTTCTCCCTGCGGTGGCATGCCTGCATCCTGCATCCTGCATCCTGCATCTTACACCCCTGCTAGCTCTCATCAGTAAAGATAACAGCTTGCTCACTTCAGGGTATGTTAACAACAATTTTATCCCCCTTTCAACCTTGAGAACAGCCGTTGTGCTTTTGCGAGGATTTTTCAACACTTCTTGATGAAATTCGCCACACGCAGCATAAAGCTACACTTTAGTTCCTGTAATGTGCCAGGTGTATATGAGTGGTCATAATTGGTCTTGCTTGCAGCAAAGTTGTTATTACTTTTACAATTTTATTTAGAGGTAATTCACTGTCTACTTTCATGACTACCAAAAAATAAACTTTCCACAAAAATCCTCTGCTACCATTTCAAGCAACAAATCTGATTGAGAGCCAGAGCTGAAGGGATCTGCTGACTGATTACATTGCATTTGAAAAAATAACATGAGCAAATCCAAAAATTGTGTGCCCCCAAATATCTTTGCACAGGTACTAGATGTAAAATAATGTCCACACATGGACATTATGTTTAATTAACACTAACAACCTCAGTGACTGAGCTTCTTTCCACATCCAAATGTATTTATTTTTGCATATAAATGTCCTGTTTATTTGTTTCATGTTTTACTTTTGTACATATTTTCATATGTATGACTTGACTTAAAAAAAATAAAACAGAATTTTGATGTGAAACTTGAGCTGCCAGTGAAAGGGTAGAAACAATCTAGGCACAAAGGGGATTGCGCGCCGGAGGGGTGTATGAGCTGTGGTGAGCACACGAGGGTCAGTTGCAGTTCTTGTTATAAAGCACCCAGCTAGCAACAAGACACAGTTAAGCACATTGACAGTATAGCACGTTGCAGCGCGTAGCAATATTTAAGCTCAGAAAGGATGCACAACAAGGCCACGGGAGGGTCTGATGGACGTTTTTAAATACATTACATGAATTAAGCTAACTAGATTTTTCAGGTTGGGTTCTGTCAACAGAACAGAAGAAAGCAGAAACCTTGAAGGAGGTCAAGACCAGGATTGAAGCAGTGCTTGGTTTAGCTCTTCAAGGCTCTAGGCTTTTTGAAGCATGTTACCTGATTGGCTAGACAAGGCAGGGGCGGGACCAGCTGGCAGTAGACATCAACAATATAATCAGTCAAAGTCACGAATCTAAAAGGAACTCAGTTCAAACAGAGCAGATATTTGACAAATAATAATTTTGTGAGGGGTTTGAACACCTGTACAGTCCTACTCTACCGTGTTTTATTCAAACCCAAGTATATATATAAAGTCTGGGATCTGTAAGCGGTTTTAAAACAGATTGAATTAAAAATTCACAGAACTTTATAGTATTGACAAAACACCTGCTGTATCTTGCTAAAAGAGGCAAAAAGAAAAGTAGGCGAATTGTCTGTTTTGAATGAAACCTGCACACAAAAAATAATATAGAGTAGTCCCGCCCACCTTGGTGACACATATCTGGTGCCACTTTTCGGAATAAATACAATGGTAGACAATGGACTGAACATGTTTTTTTTTCTATATTCAGGCAGCAACACATTCAAGGGGTGTATAAATTAGGTACTACAGGTCATACTCATTTGCATTAAAAATTACATTCAGAGATTTTTTCTCATACAAAACATGAAAAGCACAAAAAGTGTGTACGAGAGAGAGATAGGAACGATAGACAGAGAGCGATAAATAGATAAAGAGAGAGGAGAGATAGGAGAGATAGACAGAAAGCGATAAATAGATAGAGAGAGAGAAAGAGAGAGAGAGATGGACAGAAAGCGATAAATAGAGAAAGAAGAGAGATAGATAGATAGATGGATAGATAGAGAGAGGGAGAGAAGAGAGAGAGGAGAGATAGACAGAGAGTGATAAATAGATAGAGAGAGAGAGAGAGGAGATATAGATAGATAGAAATAGAGAGAGAGAGAGAGAGAGAGAGGAGAGAAAGAGGAGATATAGATAGAGAAAGAAAGAGGAGCGATAGATAGAGAGAGGGAGAGGAGAGAGAGAGAGGGAGAGGAGAGAGAGAGAGAGAGAGAGAGGGAGAGGAGAGAGAGATAGAGAGAGGGAGAGGAGAGAGAGAGAGAGAGAGGGAGAGGAGAGAAAGAGGGAGAGGAGATAAATAGGGGGGGAGAGAAATAGGGGGGAGAGGAGAGAGAGAGAGGGGGGGAGAGGAGAGAAAGAGGGGGGATGCATACATTGAGAGTAAAGTCAGTATGATTACAGCAGCTGCAAAGAAAGCATAAGATTCAGATGCAGGTTGTTTATTAAGCAACACTTGTTTATTAATTATCCATTAATTAGCCATTAAGGTTATTGATGATAATTAACTGTTTTTTAGTACTTGCTATTAATATTGATCAATTCCTTTGCAGCATCTTAGACAGGCCAACCCCTGAAAATGACTTCAGAACGCCCATCCAACTTCAATTAAATGTGGAAAAATCATTAGCTGACTTGCATTTCAGTGCCTCTCATAGTGAGCGATGTTCACTTTTCTAAATGCTAAAGCTGTTTTAACGAAAAACTGATGAATTAATGACACCTTCAGCACAAAGTGTTACAGGAAAAAAATTATGTTTTCAAAAAAGCAATGCAGAAAACTGACAGGTTTGACAATGATTTTTTTTTAAATAAGTGAAAGATTATATAAATAACAAATAGATAAAAAAAAAAAACAATATGCAGTGAAACTTCTAATTAAAAGCCGGTCTCCAATAATCGCCGGACTCTAATAAGCACCTGGCATATTTGGTCATTGAAGCAAATAAACATCCAGATTATTATTGTAAGTTTTACGGCACCTTATGTTTGCGACTACACTATGTTTGCGACTACTTGTATCTGAGGTTCCAAAATGTCCGTAGCACAACTTAATGAGTTTTGAACATATGCAAAACCTCTAACATGCAAAAACAACTGCTCATACACCGTAGCTAAGATGCAATGCAGTGCCATCTGTCTGTGGAAAGTGTCCAATGATAGTCACCGTTTCACCATTATTTCACAACCGACATTATTTACACAAGTTTGATTAATCACACGTGAGCATTTCGTACGCAAGCTGGATCCGTCAAATATACGCTCCTTTTTACGACCATATTGATAAATGAGGCCCATTGACTCTGGGGGTGTGTCACAATATTCTTCACTCCCCACCTTCCTTCCTCCACTACCCCACTACCACTCCTCTACTCCCTGGAAGTATGTGGAGGAAGGGAGGGGAGGAGGGGAGTGGAGGAAGGGAGACGTGAACAAAATTGGGACAGCGAATCTGCTTCACCGTCATCAAAATCGCCGTCGACTATTGATTAAGTTGTCCAATCATAACTTTGACTGACGCCGAGCCCACAAATATTCCCAAAGCCAATCACAGATCTTCCACATGGTCAGCCCATTTAAAGCTGCAAAACATATTTTAAATTACAAGTGCAAGTAACCGAGTTGCGTACAGTGTAAACATAGCTTGCATTGCGGTTCGCGTCGAGACACTAATTAACATGTAATCAGCAACATTAGATTAAAGTAAACATGTTGTAGTATAGGCTACACAAATATAACAATTTACTGTAATTCCAGAATCCCGATGTTCCCGATGTCTGAACATACCGAGCACTAATTCACCTTATAGGTCTATAGGCTACTGTAGCTACACTACAGCCTATTATTGCCAGTTTTTTGCATATCACATAGGCAAATTGGGAAACATTTTCGTAGATTACTGGAACGAATTATCGCCATATTATCGGATATAAGCCTATCAATCCCAATGTTCATAGTATCGCAGTGGTCACACCTAAAAACAATTAGGCCTATTTCCCACTAACATCTGAAATCAAATATAAAAACGTCCTTTGGAATGGTTGAATTAATTAATTTATTCATTAATGCATAGTATTCACATACTGAAATGGTAGCTGTCATGCTTAAGTTATATTTATGTATAGTCATGTTGAAGCAACTGTCGGGATGTTGTCCTTAATGTCTGTTGCTCTCTCTCTCTCTCTCTCTCTCTCTCTCTCTCTCTCTCTCTCTCTCTCTCTCTCTCTCCCTCTCTCCTTTTCTCTCTCTCTCTCTCTCTCTCTCTCTCTCTCTCTCTATTTTCTCTCTCTCTCTCTCTCTTCTCTCTCTCTCCTTTTCTCTCTCTCTCTTTCTCTCTCTCTCTTTTTTTCTCTCTCTCTTTCTCTCTCTCTCTCTCTCTATCTCTCTCTCTCCCTCTCCCTGTCTGTCTCTCTCTGCCTGTCTCTCTTTGTCTCTGCCCCCCCCCCCCCCCCCCCCCACACACACACACACACACACACACACACACACACATCAAAGATCCTGAGCCCATTGTCTGTCTATGTGATCTAAGAGGGCACCAGACTATAAGAACTGTATTACCTTGCAGAACAGGAAGATATTTAGAGCCCAGCGTGGCCAGAGAATACCACATGGCCACATAGTCTCCTTTTCCATTTGAAATTTTGAATGCAAATCTGATACATTCAAGTGAAATCATAAATTGAAAGTCTTAAGGTTGATGTAGGTAATGGTTGTTAGGTCTGCCAGTTTGTCATTTACATTTTTGTCCCAACTCCAGGTTCAAGCGAAGGTCAGGGTGTTACCACTGGTCTAATCACATGGAGGTAATATGTAGCTTTAATTTGAGGATCACACAACTGCACACATTTAATGATTACACAAAAATGATTCAACTTCTGTTGATAAAAGAAGGACCAAGCGTCCTTTTCTGGTGAAGTGCTCAATAGTTGAGTGAAATCACCTGCTAGAATGCCGATGTTTGGATTCGTTATAAAGAGGTTAAAACCCTGGATTTTTAAATAATAATATCATGGGGATATGAAAAACCTGAGAAAGTCTATTTTTTTAGTAAATTTTCCGCTTTCAGATGAGCCAGTCTTGCCATAAAATATGCCCCCCCCCCTCACACCTTATCCCCCTCTGGCGGTAAAGGTGCTTTAGGAGGCCGAAGGAGGGGGCTTCTCAGTCAGTTGTTGGGAGTTAGTTGGTTATCATCAGTTTGCTAGGAGATCAGCTGAGCCTGTGGAGTTTTTGGCGCTGTGAGGTTCTGTGAGGGACACAATGCGGAGTCTACATACAGAGACAAGTTTTTCCCTGGTCTCTGGAATTCTTATAACTTTGTTTCTTTCGTGCTGGAGGAGGGTAATTACTGGCAATATTACCTTATTTTATTAGGTAATTATCTGGCTTATCGGTCTCTCTCTCTTTTCTGGTAATTCAAATTTAATGTTTAAATGTCTTCTTTCTTTTGTAAATTATAAGCAGTGAGCCAACATTCATCAATTAATGTATGATTACAACTCATTATTCCAATTGACCTTTTCTGTAATAAAACTACTCTTAAGACCTGATTTGGACTTGATCCACCAGGACTTGATCTACCAGGTTACTGTTCGACTTACCCATCAACAAATTTGGTGATTTAATTGTCATTCGACTTACCCATCAACGAATTTGGTGATTTAATTGTCATTTTTAAGAATAATTAATAAATGAAATCCATTAAATATAATTAAATGTAGGTCCAATGAGGGGTTTTAGCACACAATACTGCTTGTGTTCAGTATTCTGAGCGCTGGGCATTTTAACGAGGGCGTTGAGTGCTGGAACTGCTGTATTCAGAATTATAGGTATATTACTTAATCCTCGCTCCCACCACACAATGTTAATGTGCAAGCAAATAAATAAAGCTATTTCCATTACAGGCATTTAGCAGACGCTCTTATCCAGAGCAACTTACACAACTTCTTATTACATTTCTCCATTCATACAGCTGGATATATACTGAAGCAATTCAGAACCTTGCTCAAGGGTACAACGGCATTGTCCTACCCAGGAATCGAACCTGCAACCTTTCGGTTACAAGTCCAGCTCCTTAACCATTATACTACACTGCCGCTCACTGTCTCATTTTTATGTAGGATAGCCTATGAACAACAAAAAAATCATTTTTTAATCTGTTATCTGTAGGATGTGTGTGCCTTTGTGTGCTAATAACCTGAAGCACACACAATTTAGCCTAAATATCTTGCATTGGGGCATCATTAACTAGAACACATTCATATAAGGCATACTTACGCATCATCACTGTTGC
>CM040406.1:67650881-67675881 GCA_022702515.1 Ilyophis sp. 1 JC-2022 | reverse complement strand
TCCTCAATTAGCTCACTGTGTAACAAGACTGGGGTCCTCAATTATCTCACTGTGTAACAAGACTGGGGTCCTCAATTATCTCACTGTGTAAAAAGACTGAGGTCCTCAATTATCTCACTGTTTAACAAGACTGGGGTCCTCAATTAGCTCACTGTGTAACAAGACTGGGGTCCTCAATTAGCTCACTGTGTGAAAAGACTGGGGTCCTCAATTAGCTAAAAAAAGGAGGTGGGGTGACATTACTGCATGTAGCTCACTCTCTTAGCCAAAAACTTACTTATAAACATTTTTATAAGTAACATCTCATTTACATTCAATGTAAAATATTCTCTGGAGGCACACCAGTTATGTCTGTGGCAAATTTACGAAAAGCCTTTCTGTTACCTAGGTGATGTTTTTTTAGTTGCATTTTTATGCTGTATGGGAGCATACCCAGTTGTAGGCTTTGCACAGAACAGGTTTAGAGTTTATACCTGGCCTTCACCATCACACAATGTGTATGAACGGAATTTAGTGGCAGACCTTCATAAATCACAATTGGTACCTGAAAATAACAATTACTTCATATGGAATAAATATGTGTTCTTCAATCACAAGGACTACCCATAAAAATAAATGTTCCACACACACACACACACACACACACACACACACACACACACACACACACACACACAGACCTCGGGTTATCATGTTCTTCCGTGGAAACGGACATTACCGTGGAAAGCTTCAGCATAAACGCACAGTGACGACAGAATCCCAATTCCAAGTGCATGTTTACAAAAAAGTGCACTTCAATAGTGGATTTGAAAATAGCTTTATGATAATAGGGCACTTGGACTCTAGTTTCCATTCTTTACAAGATTGCCATAAATTTCATGTCCAGGAAATGTATAATTATATATTCTTTTTTTTTATTTCTCGCTCTTTTTTTGCCTGTAACATGTCTACGGACAAAAAAAGAAAGAATCAACGCAACTTTAAAATGGCCAGTGACAGCTATCAGGCGGGTTAGTCATTACGGCGGTAATATCCATGCAGAAATGAGTGATAAAGCACAGGGAGGGGGTGTAATTAATGGCTTGTGCTGGGGTGAGAAAGCTGAAGGTTCAGAAGTCTATAATTAGGTTGGGCTCAGCGGGTCACGGAGCGCGGGTGACCTTCGACTCGGCGGTAATGGAGGGCGGCGACTCTCTTTTATCGCGTTCATTTAATTGTGCCGGGAGGAACAATTAAAAAAGGCTGTCATTGTTTGGAAGGGAGCACAGTGAACCCCCGAAACAACCCCCCCCCCCTCCATCACCATCACAACACCCCCCCCCCCGGCCATATATCCCTCCTCCTGCCACAAGACCTCGTTATGATACCCAGCATGCACGGTTCTGACACCTGTACGCCCACCCCCTAGTCGGTGGTGACAATTTGTACCGGCAAGTTTTTCCGATTTTTTTCCGTTCTTTTTTTCTTTTTTTCGAGTTGGAACTTGGCCAAAGTCGTCCCCTCTCGCGGCCAGTCTGAATTTCAAAGAAACTTCCAGAAAATTACAGAAAAAAAGAGGTAAAGGTCATCGCTAACAAGGTTAGCGAATCCTTGCGCAGGAATGGCGCACAGTTCCCGCTCTGCCTGCTCTCCTCTCGCTGGAATAATAATCCCGCTGAAACTGAAACAGACACCCCCCCGCCCCCCCCACTCCCCTTTTCCCAGACATTTCCAGGAACTGTTTTCTTTTTTTCAGACTTCTAGTATTGATATATTTTCTTCTAGAATAATAATATTGGGGGGGGGGGGGGGCAGTGTAGTGGCAAAAGCTCTTGTGTCTCAAAGGTTGCAGGTTTGATTCCCAGGCGAGGCACTGCCATTGTACCCATAAATATAAAACAGTGTTTCCACTACCATGCATTAGGCGGCCCGTCCCGCCTGAAAATATAAAATGCTGTTAATTTGTGTTTTGATTTGCGGTAATTCACGGCCATGCACAGAAGAATGGATTTCTTTAGGTTACGTTAACTCAGGAAATCAAAAGTAAACCCCGTGACTTTCTGATGTCTGTAACCCAACAACTTCAAAATGCTCTTGATATCTTTTTGTTCAGGTAGTCTTACAGTAAGCTAGTAGTGTATGTATTGCTAGCGTGTATTCTCGTCTGTACGCTCAGTAAAAAACTTGCATTTACTAATAAACCACAAACAATTGCAAATAGCAAATATCTCAACTGCACGTTATTACAGCAATTGAACATTAACACCAACAAACACAAAAAAAGGAATACCCGTTTACTTTAGCCATGCTAAATCATGCACATTTCATGTGGGCCTATAGTAGTCTAAAAATGGCTTTTGCGGCTCAGAAAGCAAGCTTGATGCTAGCATGTATTTTCTGCTAAAACACTTGGCAAAAACTCAGCGTTTTAAGTCACCAATGTCTACTATCAACTCCGTTAGCGTTTCCATATTCCCACCATTATATTTGAACTCCATTAATAGTAAAACAAAAACATCATACCTGAAAAAGGGAGAGAAAGATCACAACCGTGATATTGGATAGGCTATTGTTTCTTTTTTTGACAAGAGCTTTATCAGGAATAAAAAAGCTGCGATCTCCCTCTCGTGCATGGACGAAGGCATTAGCAAGCGATTCAAAATTAGCGAAGGCTTTCTGCTAGCTTACCGAAATAAGAAAATATCAGGGGAATACACTTTATTATTTTAACTTTTCTTAAACCAGTGATAAGTTTCAAATTGTTCTGTCACAAATTTTTATCATTTTACCCAACTTTAATTAACTTTTACCAGATAATATTTGTCTAATTAATTGCTTTTTAGATTATGGTTTTAAGTGTACATTCACTTTAGGAACTTACATGTCCTTAGAACAGTTTTTTCTTTCTTTTTTACAACTGTGGTTCATTATTTGAACTGGTCACACACACACACACACACACACACACACACACACACGAACACACACACACACACTATAAGTTCTGTATGTTTCTCCGGATAACACGTCAAACTGTTAAAAAACAACTGTTACAAAGGTTTTCATTTTTTTTGAGAACCCATTAAATTATTTAGTAATTATAAACAGTTTCAACGAGTCCAAACGGGATCAAATATACATACGCTATTGAATTAAAATTCACTTTGTCCTTGTGTCAAGATATTGGGGCAGCAGTGTAGTGTAGTGCCAACTGGTGTTGTGATTCAGAGATTGCAGGATTGATTCCCGGGCGGGGCACTGCCGTTGTAGTCCTGTGGATAACAGTTAACATGAATTGCTTCAGTAAAAGTCCAGCTGTATAAATCGATTATATGTAGAAAACCAAACAAAAGAATAAAATAAATCTACGTTGTTACAGCCCGGATAAGGGTCCCTGCTAAATTCCCAAACAGTTTTGGAGTACCCAATGAAATGCACATTGTTAAGTCAGCGCTAACAGAGTTAATATACGAGTCCAACAGGAATCACACTTTCTCTGTCTTTCACTCCCCGCCTGATTTAATACTGAGCATTGCAGTATTGATCGAGCACCCTGTTGTGAGTAGAGGAGAGAGGGAGGGAGGGAGAGAGATGGGGCGGACGTGTCTTGGCATACACGGTTGTCGTCGCTGTGCTAACGCATCCCGTTGTGAGGATTGGGCTCTGTATCACTGACGCGGCCGGATTCCGCTGCTCGTGTCACCGCTCGCTGTGCGACCGATCCGTGGCAGGAACTCACGGCACATTCCTGCTGTTTCTCTGCGATGGTTCTGCATCGTGTGTATGTGAGGTGCATTCTGCAATTAGACAACTCTGTGTGTGTGTGTGTGTGTGTGTGAGTATTTTGTGAGTATGTGCATGTTCTTGTGTGTGTGCATACATGTGTGTGTGTGTGTGTGTGTGCGCGTGTGTGTGTGTGTGTGTGCAGCAGGCCCGTCGATACACTCTCAGAAAAAAAAGGTTTGACTTGACCTTGTCACTGGAGTGGTATCCTATATATACATAAAACTGTATTACATTAAAAATTAGTCTACCTTTCAATGTACATTTTGGGAGTTAGTCTCCCAACCACCGGTCCGTGGGTCATTTGGTACCGGGCCGCACAGAAAGACTGATAATCAATAAAATATTTTTTTATTCAGAATCTCAAAAAAAATTTAGAAAAATTACCGGAACCATCCATCTGTGTCTCTTGAGATGGTGAGTTGTATTTTTTATACACTTTATATTTGTTTTTATGCCAGTCGTATCATTTTATGTCGTCATATTTATCCCCCCACACTTTGAAGGCCGGTCCGTGAAAATATTGTCTTACGTGAAACCGGTCCGTGGCCCAAAAAAGGTTGGGGACCGCTGCCTTAAGGAACAAAAATGTACAGTCAAGCTGGAAAGCCTGAACACCCCTTTCACCTTCTCCACGTTTTATTACATTACAGACATATTCTACAATATATTGAGTAAATTTTTTTGTCACAAAATTCTACACAAAATAGCCCATAATGACAAAGTGAAAACATGTGTTTCAAAATTTTTCAAATGTAATAAAAGTTGAAAACTGAAATCTTTCATTTCCATAAGTATTCATACCCTTTGCTTTAACATATTTTTAAAGTATCATATTTAATATTTGGTCGCATATCCTTTGCATGCTGTTACTTCCTGAAGTCTGTGACCCATCAACATCAAAAGACTCTCAATATCTTATTTTCAGGTACTGTTACAAGCGATATTATAAGTTCCCTGCATTTGAATGGATCTCTATGGGAATTGGGGGGTGAGACTAGATTCAGCTGTAAATTACACTGGTACAGTATGGAACACATGGCTGGCTAAATGGCTGTAAGTCATCAAGGGTCTGAGCTATCGAACGAGCCCCAAACCAGATATGGAGTAGATGTGGATGGATCACTGCAAGGGTTATTTCTCCTGACTCATTTTCCTATAGAACTCTATGGGGAAAAAAGTCAGGAGAAACCACCCTTAAAGGGATCCATCCATATCTACTCCATATCTGGCCGCAGAGTGATTTGATACCTCAGACCCTTGATGACGTACAGCCATTTCACCACCCCACTCCCAGTTTAAGATAGTGCACCCCACTCCCAGTTTAAGATAGTGCACCCTACTCCCAGTTTAAGATAGTGCACCCCACTCCCAGCTTAAGAAAGTGTACCCCACTCCCAGCTTAAGATAGTGCACCCCACTCCCAGTTTAAGATAGTGCACCCCACTCCCAGCTTAAGATAGTGCACCCCACTCCCAGCTTAAGATAGTGCACCCCACTCCCAGCTTAAGATAGTGCACCCCACTCCCAGCTTAAGATAGTGCACCCCACTCCCAGCTTAAGATAGTGCACCCCACTCCCAGCTTAAGATAGTGCACCCCACTCCCAGCTTAAGATAGTGCACCCCACTCCCAGCTTAAGATAGTGCACCCCACTCCCAGCTTAAGATAGTGCACCCCACTCCCAGCTTAAGATAGTGTACCCCACTCCCAGCTTAAGATAGTGCACCCCACTTCCATCTTAAGATAGTGCACCCCACTCCCAGCTTAAGATAGTGTACCCCACTCCCAGCTTAAGATAGTGCACCCCACTCCCATCTTAAGATAGTGCACCCCACTCCCAGCTTAAGATAGTGCACCCCACTCCCAGCTTAAGATAGTGCACCCCACTCCCAGCTTAAGATAGTGCACCCCACTCCCAGTTTAAGATAGTGCACCCCACTCCCAGCTTAAGATAGTGCACCCCACTCCCAGCTTAAGATAGTGCACCCCACTCCCAGCTTAAGATAGTGCACCCCACTCCCAGTTTAAGATAGTGCACCCCACTCCCAGCTTAAGATAGTGCACCCCACTCCCAGCTTAAGATAGTGCACCCCACTCCCAGCTTAAGATAGTGCACCCCACTCCCAGCTTAAGATAGTGCACCCCACTCCCAGCTTAAGATAGTGCACCCCACTCCCAGCTTAAGATAGTGCACCCCACTCCCAGCTTAAGATAGTGCACCCCACTACCAGCTTAAGATAGTGCACCCCACTCCCAGCTTAAGATAGTGCACCCCACTCCCAGCTTAAGATAGTGAACCCCACTCCCAGCTTAAGATAGTGCACCCCACTTCCATCTTAAGATAGTGCACCCCACTCCCAGCTTAAGATAGTGCACCCCACTCCCAGCTTAAGAGAGTGCACCCCACTCCCAGCTTAAGATAGTGCACCCCACTCCCAGCTTAAGATAGTGTACCCCACTCCCAGCTTAAGATAGTGCACCCCACTTCCATCTTAAGATAGTGCACCCCACTCCCAGTTTAAGATAGTGCACCCCACTCCCAGCTTAAGATAGTGCACCCTACTTCCATCTTAAGATAGTGCACCCCACTCCCAGTTTAAGATAGTGCACCCCACTCCCATCTTAAGATAGTGCACCCTACTTCCATCTTAAGATAGTGCACCCCACTCCCAGTTTAAGATAGTGCACCCCACTCCCAGCTTAAGATAGTGCACCCCACTCCCAGCTTAAGATAGTGCACCCCACTCCCAGCTTAAGATAGTGCACCCCACTCCCAGCTTAAGATAGTGCACCCCACTCCCAGCTTAAGATAGTGCACCCCACTCCCAGCTTAAGATAGTGCACCCCACTCCCAGTTTAAGATAGTGCACCCCACTCCCAGTTTAAGATAGTGCACCCTACTTCCATCTTAAGATAGTGCACCCCACTCCCAGCTTAAGATAGTGCACCCCACTCCCAGCTTAAGATAGTGCACCCCACTCCCAGTTTAAGATAGTGCACCCCACTCTCATCTTAAGATAGTGCACCCCACTCCCAGCTTAAGATAGTGTACCCCACTCTCATCTTAAGATAGTGCACCCCACTCCCAGTTTAAGATAGTGCACCCCACTCCCAGCTTAAGATAGTGCACCCCACTCCCAGCTTAAGATAGTGCACCCCACTCCCAGCTTAAGATAGTGCACCCCACTCCCAGCTTAAGATAGTGCACCCCACTCCCAGCTTAAGATAGTGCACCCCACTCCCAGCTTAAGATAGTGCACCCCACTCCCAGTTTAAGATAGTGCACCCCACTCCCAGTTTAAGATAGTGCACCCTACTTCCATCTTAAGATAGTGCACCCCACTCCCAGCTTAAGATAGTGCACCCCACTCCCAGCTTAAGATAGTGCACCCCACTCCCAGCTTAAGATAGTGCACCCCACTCCCAGCTTAAGATAGTGCACCCCACTCCCAGTTTAAGATAGTGCACCCCACTCCCAGCTTAAGATAGTGCACCCCACTCTCATCTTAAGATAGTGCACCCCACTCCCAGTTTAAGATAGTGCACCCCACTCCCAGTTTAAGATAGTGCACCCCACTCCCAGCTTAAGATAGTGCACCCCACTCCCAGCTTAAGATAGTGCACCCCACTCCCAGCTTAAGATAGTGCACCCCACTCCCAGCTTAAGATAGTGCACCCCACTCCAAGTTTAAGATAGTGCACCCCACTCCCAGCTTAAGATAGTGCACCCCACTCCCAGCTTAAGATAGTGCACCCCACTCCCAGCTTAAGATAGTGCACCCCACTCCCAGTTTAAGATAGTGTACCCCACTCCCAGCTTAAGATAGTGCACCCCACTCCCAGTTTAAGATAGTGCACCCCACTCCCAGCTTAAGATAGTGCACCCCACTCCCAGCTTAAGATAGTGCACCCCACTCCCAGTTTAAGATAGTGCACCCCACTCTCATCTTAAGATAGTGCACCCCACTCCCAGCTTAAGATAGTGTACCCCACTCTCATCTTAAGATAGTGCACCCCACTCCCAGCTTAAGATAGTGCACCCCACTCTCATCTTAAGATAGTGCACCCCACTCCCAGCTTAAGATAGTGCACCCCACTCTCATCTTAAGATAGTGTACCCCACTCCCAGTTTAAGATAGTGCACCCCACTCCCAGCTTAAGATAGTGTACCCCACTCTCATCTTAAGATAGTGCACCCCACTCCCAGCTTAAGATAGTGCACCCCACTCTCATCTTAAGATAGTGCACCCCGCTCCCAGCTTAAGATAGTGCACCCCACTCTCATCTTAAGATAGTGTACCCCACTCCCAGTTTAAGATAGTGCACCCCACTCCCAGCTTAAGATAGTGCACCCCACTCCCAGCTTAAGATAGTGCACCCCACTCCCAGCTTAAGATAGTGCACCCCACTCCCAGTTTAAGATAGTGTACCCCACTCCCAGTTTAAGATAGTGCACCCCACTCCCAGCTTAAGATAGTGCACCCCACTCTCATCTTAAGATAGTGCACCCCACTCTCATCTTAAGATAGTGCACCCCACTCTCATCTTAAGATTGTGCACCCCACTCTCATCTTAAGATAGTGCACCCCACTCCCAGTTTAAGATAGTGCACCCCACTCCCAGCTTAAGATAGTGCACCCCACTCCCAGCTTAAGATAGTGCACCCCACTCCCAGCTTAAGATAGTGCACCCCACTCCCAGCTTAAGATAGTGCACCCCACTCCCAGCTTAAGATAGTGCACCCCACTCCCAGTTTAAGATAGTGCACCCCACTCCCAGCTTAAGATAGTGCACCCCACTCCCAGCTTAAGATAGTGCACCCCACTCCCAGTTTAAGATAGTGCACCCCACTCTCATCTTAAGATAGTGCACCCCACTCTCATCTTAAGATAGTGCACCCCACTCTCATCTTAAGATTGTGCACCCCACTCTCATCTTAAGATAGTGCACCCCACTCCCAGTTTAAGATAGTGCACCCCACTCCCAGCTTAAGATAGTGCACCCCACTCCCAGCTTAAGATAGTGCACCCCACTCCCAGCTTAAGATAGTGCACCCCACTCCCAGCTTAAGATAGTGCACCCCACTCCCAGCTTAAGATAGTGCACCCCACTCCCAGCTTAAGATAGTGCACCCCACTCCCAGTTTAAGATAGTGTACCCCACTCCCAGCTTAAGATAGTGCACCCCACTCCCAGTTTAAGATAGTGCACCCCACTCCCAGCTTAAGATAGTGCACCCCACTCCCAGCTTAAGATAGTGCACCCCACTCCCAGTTTAAGATAGTGCACCCCACTCTCATCTTAAGATAGTGCACCCCACTCCCAGCTTAAGATAGTGTACCCCACTCTCATCTTAAGATAGTGCACCCCACTCCCAGCTTAAGATAGTGCACCCCACTCTCATCTTAAGATAGTGCACCCCACTCCCAGCTTAAGATAGTGCACCCCACTCTCATCTTAAGATAGTGCACCCCACTCCCAGCTTAAGATAGTGCACCCCACTCCCAGTTTAAGATAGTGCACCCCACTCCCAGCTTAAGATAGTGCACCCCACTCCCAGCTTAAGATAGAGCACCCCACTCCCAGTTTAAGATAGTGCACCCCACTCTCATCTTAAGATAGTGCACCCCACTCTCATCTTAAGATAGTGCACCCCACTCTCATCTTAAGATTGTGCACCCCACTCTCATCTTAAGATAGTGCACCCCACTCCCAGTTTAAGATAGTGCACCCCACTCCCAGCTTAAGATAGTGCACCCCACTCCCAGCTTAAGATAGTGCACCCCACTCCCAGCTTAAGATAGTGCACCCCACTCCCAGCTTAAGATAGTGCACCCCACTCCCAGCTTAAGATAGTGCACCCCACTCCCAGTTTAAGATAGTGCACCCCACTCCCAGCTTAAGATAGTGCACCCCACTCCCAGCTTAAGATAGTGCACCCCACTCCCAGTTTAAGATAGTGCACCCCACTCTCATCTTAAGATAGTGCACCCCACTCTCATCTTAAGATAGTGCACCCCACTCTCATCTTAAGATTGTGCACCCCACTCCCAGTTTAAGATAGTGCACCCCACTCCCAGCTTAAGATAGTGCACCCCACTCCCAGCTTAAGATAGTGCACCCCACTCCCAGCTTAAGATAGTGCACCCCACTCCCAGCTTAAGATAGTGCACCCCACTCCCAGCTTAAGATAGTGCACCCCACTCCCAGCTTAAGATAGTGCACCCCACTCCCAGTTTAAGATAGTGTACCCCACTCCCAGCTTAAGATAGTGCACCCCACTCCCAGTTTAAGATAGTGCACCCCACTCCCAGCTTAAGATAGTGCACCCCACTCCCAGCTTAAGATAGTGCACCCCACTCCCAGTTTAAGATAGTGCACCCCACTCTCATCTTAAGATAGTGCACCCCACTCCCAGCTTAAGATAGTGTACCCCACTCTCATCTTAAGATAGTGCACCCCACTCCCAGCTTAAGATAGTGCACCCCACTCTCATCTTAAGATAGTGCACCCCACTCCCAGCTTAAGATAGTGCACCCCACTCTCATCTTAAGATAGTGCACCCCACTCCCAGCTTAAGATAGTGCACCCCACTCCCAGTTTAAGATAGTGCACCCCACTCCCAGCTTAAGATAGTGCACCCCACTCCCAGCTTAAGATAGTGCACCCCACTCCCAGTTTAAGATAGTGCACCCCACTCTCATCTTAAGATAGTGCACCCCACTCCCAGCTTAAGATAGTGTACCCCACTCTCATCTTAAGATAGTGCACCCCACTCCCAGTTTAAGATAGTGCACCCCACTCTCATCTTAAGATAGTGCACCCCACTCTCATCTTAAGATAGTGCACCCCACTCTCATCTTAAGATTGTGCACCCCACTCTCATCTTAAGATAGTGCACCCCACTCCCAGTTTAAGATAGTGCACCCCACTCCCAGCTTAAGATAGTGCACCCCACTCCCAGCTTAAGATAGTGCACCCCACTCCCAGCTTAAGATAGTGCACCCCACTCCCAGCTTAAGATAGTGCACCCCACTCCCAGCTTAAGATAGTGCACCCCACTCCCAGTTTAAGATAGTGCACCCCACTCCCAGCTTAAGATAGTGCACCCCACTCCCAGCTTAAGATAGTGCACCCCACTCCCAGTTTAAGATAGTGCACCCCACTCTCATCTTAAGATAGTGCACCCCACTCTCATCTTAAGATAGTGCACCCCACTCTCATCTTAAGATTGTGCACCCCACTCTCATCTTAAGATAGTGCACCCCACTCCCAGTTTAAGATAGTGCACCCCACTCCCAGCTTAAGATAGTGCACCCCACTCCCAGCTTAAGATAGTGCACCCCACTCCCAGCTTAAGATAGTGCACCCCACTCCCAGCTTAAGATAGTGCACCCCACTCCCAGCTTAAGATAGTGCACCCCACTCCCAGCTTAAGATAGTGCACCCCACTCCCAGTTTAAGATAGTGTACCCCACTCCCAGCTTAAGATAGTGCACCCCACTCCCAGTTTAAGATAGTGCACCCCACTCCCATCTTAAGATAGTGCACCCCACTCCCAGCTTAAGATAGTGCACCCCACTCCCAGTTTAAGATAGTGCACCCCACTCTCATCTTAAGATAGTGCACCCCACTCCCAGCTTAAGATAGTGTACCCCACTCTCATCTTAAGATAGTGCACCCCACTCCCAGCTTAAGATAGTGCACCCCACTCTCATCTTAAGATAGTGCACCCCACTCCCAGCTTAAGATAGTGCACCCCACTCTCATCTTAAGATAGTGCACCCCACTCTCATCTTAAGATAGTGCACCCCACTCTCATCTTAAGATAGTGCACCCCACTCCCAGTTTAAGATAGTGCACCCCACTCCCAGCTTAAGATAGTGCACCCCACTCCCAGCTTAAGATAGTGCACCCCACTCCCAGTTTAAGATAGTGCACCCCACTCCCAGCTTAAGATAGTGCACCCCACTCCCAGCTTAAGATAGTGCACCCCACTCCCAGTTTAAGATAGTGCACCCCACTCTCATCTTAAGATAGTGCACCCCACTCTCATCTTAAGATAGTGCACCCCACTCTCATCTTAAGATAGTGCACCCCACTCTCATCTTAAGATAGTGCACCCCACTCCCAGCTTAAGATAGTGCACCCCACTCTCATCTTAAGATAGTGTACCCCACTCCCAGTTTAAGATAGTGCACCCCACTCCCAGCTTAAGATAGTGTACCCCACTCTCATCTTAAGATAGTGCACCCCACTCCCAGCTTAAGATAGTGCACCCCACTCTCATCTTAAGATAGTGCACCCCGCTCCCAGCTTAAGATAGTGCACCCCACTCTCATCTTAAGATAGTGTACCCCACTCCCAGTTTAAGATAGTGCACCCCACTCCCAGCTTAAGATAGTGCACCCCACTCCCAGCTTAAGATAGTGCACCCCACTCCCAGCTTAAGATAGTGCACCCCACTCCCAGTTTAAGATAGTGTACCCCACTCCCAGTTTAAGATAGTGCACCCCACTCCCAGCTTAAGATAGTGCACCCCACTCTCATCTTAAGATAGTGCACCCCACTCTCATCTTAAGATAGTGCACCCCACTCTCATCTTAAGATTGTGCACCCCACTCTCATCTTAAGATAGTGCACCCCACTCCCAGTTTAAGATAGTGCACCCCACTCCCAGCTTAAGATAGTGCACCCCACTCCCAGCTTAAGATAGTGCACCCCACTCCCAGCTTAAGATAGTGCACCCCACTCCCAGCTTAAGATAGTGCACCCCACTCCCAGCTTAAGATAGTGCACCCCACTCCCAGTTTAAGATAGTGCACCCCACTCCCAGCTTAAGATAGTGCACCCCACTCCCAGCTTAAGATAGTGCACCCCACTCCCAGTTTAAGATAGTGCACCCCACTCTCATCTTAAGATAGTGCACCCCACTCTCATCTTAAGATAGTGCACCCCACTCTCATCTTAAGATTGTGCACCCCACTCTCATCTTAAGATAGTGCACCCCACTCCCAGTTTAAGATAGTGCACCCCACTCCCAGCTTAAGATAGTGCACCCCACTCCCAGCTTAAGATAGTGCACCCCACTCCCAGCTTAAGATAGTGCACCCCACTCCCAGCTTAAGATAGTGCACCCCACTCCCAGCTTAAGATAGTGCACCCCACTCCCAGCTTAAGATAGTGCACCCCACTCCCAGTTTAAGATAGTGCACCCCACTCCCAGCTTAAGATAGTGCACCCCACTCCCAGCTTAAGATAGTGCACCCCACTCCCAGTTTAAGATAGTGCACCCCACTCTCATCTTAAGATAGTGCACCCCACTCTCATCTTAAGATAGTGCACCCCACTCTCATCTTAAGATTGTGCACCCCACTCTCATCTTAAGATAGTGCACCCCACTCCCAGTTTAAGATAGTGCACCCCACTCCCAGCTTAAGATAGTGCACCCCACTCCCAGCTTAAGATAGTGCACCCCACTCCCAGCTTAAGATAGTGCACCCCACTCCCAGCTTAAGATAGTGCACCCCACTCCCAGCTTAAGATAGTGCACCCCACTCCCAGCTTAAGATAGTGCACCCCACTCCCAGTTTAAGATAGTGTACCCCACTCCCAGCTTAAGATAGTGCACCCCACTCCCAGTTTAAGATAGTGCACCCCACTCCCATCTTAAGATAGTGCACCCCACTCCCAGCTTAAGATAGTGCACCCCACTCCCAGTTTAAGATAGTGCACCCCACTCTCATCTTAAGATAGTGCACCCCACTCCCAGCTTAAGATAGTGTACCCCACTCTCATCTTAAGATAGTGCACCCCACTCCCAGCTTAAGATAGTGCACCCCACTCTCATCTTAAGATAGTGCACCCCACTCCCAGCTTAAGATAGTGCACCCCACTCTCATCTTAAGATAGTGCACCCCACTCTCATCTTAAGATAGTGCACCCCACTCTCATCTTAAGATAGTGCACCCCACTCCCAGTTTAAGATAGTGCACCCCACTCCCAGCTTAAGATAGTGCACCCCACTCCCAGCTTAAGATAGTGCACCCCACTCCCAGTTTAAGATAGTGCACCCCACTCCCAGCTTAAGATAGTGCACCCCACTCCCAGCTTAAGATAGTGCACCCCACTCCCAGTTTAAGATAGTGCACCCCACTCTCATCTTAAGATAGTGCACCCCACTCTCATCTTAAGATAGTGCACCCCACTCTCATCTTAAGATAGTGCACCCCACTCTCATCTTAAGATAGTGCACCCCACTCCCAGCTTAAGATAGTGCACCCCACTCTCATCTTAAGATAGTGTACCCCACTCCCAGTTTAAGATAGTGCACCCCACTCCCAGCTTAAGATAGTGTACCCCACTCTCATCTTAAGATAGTGCACCCCACTCCCAGCTTAAGATAGTGCACCCCACTCTCATCTTAAGATAGTGCACCCCGCTCCCAGCTTAAGATAGTGCACCCCACTCTCATCTTAAGATAGTGTACCCCACTCCCAGTTTAAGATAGTGCACCCCACTCCCAGCTTAAGATAGTGCACCCCACTCCCAGCTTAAGATAGTGCACCCCACTCCCAGCTTAAGATAGTGCACCCCACTCCCAGTTTAAGATAGTGTACCCCACTCCCAGTTTAAGATAGTGCACCCCACTCCCAGCTTAAGATAGTGCACCCCACTCTCATCTTAAGATAGTGCACCCCACTCTCATCTTAAGATAGTGCACCCCACTCTCATCTTAAGATTGTGCACCCCACTCTCATCTTAAGATAGTGCACCCCACTCCCAGTTTAAGATAGTGCACCCCACTCCCAGCTTAAGATAGTGCACCCCACTCCCAGCTTAAGATAGTGCACCCCACTCCCAGCTTAAGATAGTGCACCCCACTCCCAGCTTAAGATAGTGCACCCCACTCCCAGCTTAAGATAGTGCACCCCACTCCCAGTTTAAGATAGTGCACCCCACTCCCAGCTTAAGATAGTGCACCCCACTCCCAGCTTAAGATAGTGCACCCCACTCCCAGTTTAAGATAGTGCACCCCACTCTCATCTTAAGATAGTGCACCCCACTCTCATCTTAAGATAGTGCACCCCACTCTCATCTTAAGATTGTGCACCCCACTCTCATCTTAAGATAGTGCACCCCACTCCCAGTTTAAGATAGTGCACCCCACTCCCAGCTTAAGATAGTGCACCCCACTCCCAGCTTAAGATAGTGCACCCCAATCCCAGCTTAAGATAGTGCACCCCACTCCCAGCTTAAGATAGTGCACCCCACTCCCAGCTTAAGATAGTGCACCCCACTCCCAGCTTAAGATAGTGCACCCCACTCCCAGTTTAAGATAGTGTACCCCACTCCCAGCTTAAGATAGTGCACCCCACTCCCAGTTTAAGATAGTGCACCCCACTCCCAGCTTAAGATAGTGCACCCCACTCCCAGCTTAAGATAGTGCACCCCACTCCCAGTTTAAGATAGTGCACCCCACTCTCATCTTAAGATAGTGCACCCCACTCCCAGCTTAAGATAGTGTACCCCACTCTCATCTTAAGATAGTGCACCCCACTCCCAGCTTAAGATAGTGCACCCCACTCTCATCTTAAGATAGTGCACCCCACTCCCAGCTTAAGATAGTGCACCCCACTCTCATCTTAAGATAGTGCACCCCACTCCCAGCTTAAGATAGTGCACCCCACTCCCAGTTTAAGATAGTGCACCCCACTCCCAGCTTAAGATAGTGCACCCCACTCCCAGCTTAAGATAGAGCACCCCACTCCCAGTTTAAGATAGTGCACCCCACTCTCATCTTAAGATAGTGCACCCCACTCTCATCTTAAGATAGTGCACCCCACTCTCATCTTAAGATTGTGCACCCCACTCTCATCTTAAGATAGTGCACCCCACTCCCAGTTTAAGATAGTGCACCCCACTCCCAGCTTAAGATAGTGCACCCCACTCCCAGCTTAAGATAGTGCACCCCACTCCCAGCTTAAGATAGTGCACCCCACTCCCAGCTTAAGATAGTGCACCCCACTCCCAGCTTAAGATAGTGCACCCCACTCCCAGTTTAAGATAGTGCACCCCACTCCCAGCTTAAGATAGTGCACCCCACTCCCAGCTTAAGATAGTGCACCCCACTCCCAGTTTAAGATAGTGCACCCCACTCTCATCTTAAGATAGTGCACCCCACTCTCATCTTAAGATAGTGCACCCCACTCTCATCTTAAGATTGTGCACCCCACTCCCAGTTTAAGATAGTGCACCCCACTCCCAGCTTAAGATAGTGCACCCCACTCCCAGCTTAAGATAGTGCACCCCACTCCCAGCTTAAGATAGTGCACCCCACTCCCAGCTTAAGATAGTGCACCCCACTCCCAGCTTAAGATAGTGCACCCCACTCCCAGCTTAAGATAGTGCACCCCACTCCCAGTTTAAGATAGTGTACCCCACTCCCAGCTTAAGATAGTGCACCCCACTCCCAGTTTAAGATAGTGCACCCCACTCCCAGCTTAAGATAGTGCACCCCACTCCCAGCTTAAGATAGTGCACCCCACTCCCAGTTTAAGATAGTGCACCCCACTCTCATCTTAAGATAGTGCACCCCACTCCCAGCTTAAGATAGTGTACCCCACTCTCATCTTAAGATAGTGCACCCCACTCCCAGCTTAAGATAGTGCACCCCACTCTCATCTTAAGATAGTGCACCCCACTCCCAGCTTAAGATAGTGCACCCCACTCTCATCTTAAGATAGTGCACCCCACTCCCAGCTTAAGATAGTGCACCCCACTCCCAGTTTAAGATAGTGCACCCCACTCCCAGCTTAAGATAGTGCACCCCACTCCCAGCTTAAGATAGTGCACCCCACTCCCAGTTTAAGATAGTGCACCCCACTCTCATCTTAAGATAGTGCACCCCACTCCCAGCTTAAGATAGTGTACCCCACTCTCATCTTAAGATAGTGCACCCCACTCCCAGTTTAAGATAGTGCACCCCACTCTCATCTTAAGATAGTGCACCCCACTCTCATCTTAAGATAGTGCACCCCACTCTCATCTTAAGATTGTGCACCCCACTCTCATCTTAAGATAGTGCACCCCACTCCCAGTTTAAGATAGTGCACCCCACTCCCAGCTTAAGATAGTGCACCCCACTCCCAGCTTAAGATAGTGCACCCCACTCCCAGCTTAAGATAGTGCACCCCACTCCCAGCTTAAGATAGTGCACCCCACTCCCAGCTTAAGATAGTGCACCCCACTCCCAGTTTAAGATAGTGCACCCCACTCCCAGCTTAAGATAGTGCACCCCACTCCCAGCTTAAGATAGTGCACCCCACTCCCAGTTTAAGATAGTGCACCCCACTCTCATCTTAAGATAGTGCACCCCACTCTCAGCTTAAGATAGTGCACCCCACTCTCATCTTAAGATTGTGCACCCCACTCTCATCTTAAGATAGTGCACCCCACTCCCAGTTTAAGATAGTGCACCCCACTCCCAGCTTAAGATAGTGCACCCCACTCCCAGCTTAAGATAGTGCACCCCACTCCCAGCTTAAGATAGTGCACCCCACTCCCAGCTTAAGATAGTGCACCCCACTCCCAGCTTAAGATAGTGCACCCCACTCCCAGCTTAAGATAGTGCACCCCACTCCCAGATTAAGATAGTGTACCCCACTCCCAGCTTAAGATAGTGCACCCCACTCCCAGTTTAAGATAGTGCACCCCACTCCCATCTTAAGATAGTGCACCCCACTCCCAGCTTAAGATAGTGCACCCCACTCCCAGTTTAAGATAGTGCACCCCACTCTCATCTTAAGATAGTGCACCCCACTCCCAGCTTAAGATAGTGTACCCCACTCTCATCTTAAGATAGTGCACCCCACTCCCAGCTTAAGATAGTGCACCCCACTCTCATCTTAAGATAGTGCACCCCACTCCCAGCTTAAGATAGTGCACCCCACTCTCATCTTAAGATAGTGCACCCCACTCCCAGCTTAAGATAGTGCACCCCACTCTCATTTTAAGATAGTGTACCCCACTCCCAGTTTAAGATAGTGCACCCCACTCCCAGCTTAAGATAGTGTACCCCACTCTCATCTTAAGATAGTGCACCCCACTCTCATCTTAAGATAGTGCACCCCACTCTCATCTTAAGATTGTGCACCCCACTCTCATCTTAAGATAGTGCACCCCACTCCCAGTTTAAGATAGTGCACCCCACTCCCAGCTTAAGATAGTGCACCCCACTCCCAGCTTAAGATAGTGCACCCCACTCCCAGCTTAAGATAGTGCACCCCACTCCCAGCTTAAGATAGTGCACCCCACTCCCAGCTTAAGATAGTGCACCCCACTCCCAGTTTAAGATAGTGCACCCCACTCCCATCTTAAGATAGTGCACCCCACTCCCAGCTTAAGATAGTGCACCCCACTCCCAGTTTAAGATAGTGCACCCCACTCTCATCTTAAGATAGTGCACCCCACTCTCATCTTAAGATAGTGCACCCCACTCTCATCTTAAGATTGTGCACCCCACTCTCATCTTAAGATAGTGCACCCCACTCCCAGTTTAAGATAGTGCACCCCACTCCCAGCTTAAGATAGTGCACCCCACTCCCAGCTTAAGATAGTGCACCCCACTCCCAGCTTAAGATAGTGCACCCCACTCCCAGCTTAAGATAGTGCACCCCACTCCCAGCTTAAGATAGTGCACCCCACTCCCAGCTTAAGATAGTGCACCCCACTCCCAGTTTAAGATAGTGTACCCCACTCCCAGCTTAAGATAGTGCACCCCACTCCCAGTTTAAGATAGTGCACCCCACTCCCATCTTAAGATAGTGCACCCCACTCCCAGCTTAAGATAGTGCACCCCACTCCCAGTTTAAGATAGTGCACCCCACTCTCATCTTAAGATAGTGCACCCCACTCCCAGCTTAAGATAGTGTACCCCACTCTCATCTTAAGATAGTGCACCCCACTCCCAGCTTAAGATAGTGCACCCCACTCTCATCTTAAGATAGTGCACCCCACTCCCAGCTTAAGATAGTGCACCCCACTCTCATCTTAAGATAGTGCACCCCACTCCCAGCTTAAGATAGTGCACCCCACTCTCATTTTAAGATAGTGTACCCCACTCCCAGTTTAAGATAGTGCACCCCACTCCCAGCTTAAGATAGTGTACCCCACTCTCATCTTAAGATAGTGCACCCCACTCCCAGCTTAAGATAGTGCACCCCACTCTCATCTTAAGATAGTGTACCCCACTCCCAGTTTAAGATAGTGCACACCACTCCCAGCTTAAGATAGTGCACCCCACTCCCAGCTTAAGATAGTGCACCCCACTCCCAGCTTAAGATAGTGCACCCCACTCCCAGTTTAAGATAGTGTACCCCACTCCCAGTTTAAGATAGTGCACCCCACTCCCAGCTTAAGATAGTGCACCCCACTCCCAGTTTAAGATAGTGCACCCCACTCTCATCTTAAGATAGTGCACCCCACTCTCATCTTAAGATAGTGCACCCCACTCTCATCTTAAGATAGTGCACCCCACTCTCATCTTAAGATAGTGCACCCCACTCCCAGTTTAAGATAGTGCACCCCACTCCCAGCTTAAGATAGTGCACCCCACTCCCAGCTTAAGATAGTGCACCCCACTCCCAGTTTAAGATAGTGCACCCCACTCCCAGCTTAAGATAGTGCACCCCACTCCCAGCTTAAGATAGTGCACCCCACTCCCAGTTTAAGATAGTGCACCCCACTCTCATCTTAAGATAGTGCACCCCACTCTCATCTTAAGATAGTGCACCCCACTCTCATCTTAAGATAGTGCACCCCACTCTCATCTTAAGATAGTGCACCCCACTCCCAGTTTAAGATAGTGCACCCCACTCCCAGCTTAAGATAGTGCACCCCACTCCCAGCTTAAGATAGTGCACCCCACTCCCAGCTTAAGATAGTGCACCCCACTCCCAGCTTAAGATAGTGCACCCCACTCCCAGCTTAAGATAGTGCACCCCACTCCCAGTTTAAGATAGTGCACCCCACTCCCAGTTTAAGATAGTGTACCCCACTCCCAGCTTAAGATAGTGCACCCCACTCCCAGCTTAAGATAGTGCACCCCACTCCCAGCTTAAGATAGTGCACCCCACTCCCAGCTTAAGATAGTGCACCCCACTCTCAATTTAAGATAGTGCACCCCACTCCCAGCTTAAGATAGTGCACCCCACTCCCAGCTTAAGATAGTGCACCCCACTCCCAGCTTAAGATAGTGCACCCCACTCCCAGCTTAAGATAGTGCACCCCGCCTAGGATTGAGCCCTGGTGATGAGTCTGGTGTGTAAGATAACGCAGCCCTGCTGTCTAAAATGTATATCTCGCCATTTTGCAGATGTCCTCATCCAGAGATACTTACACCATTTATCCCCCCAGTGAGGCCCATGAGAAGCCTACTGATACACAGCTGCAAACGAGACAATGACCAGAAATGGAAATGAAAAGAGCCATGAGTCACTCATGTAATTGAAAAGGCTGAGCAGACGAGCTTCGACAAAAGCTATTTATTGAAAGTGCTTTTTTAGGTTTTGGCGGTTTTAGGAGAGACGTTGTGAGGGGGTGTTTTGTTCTCTATAAATAAAGATCCAACGGTTTCAGAAATGACATCTGATCCAAAAAAAGAATAATGCAATATATATAACCCTGTTTCATAAGACAGTGTGTCATGCCTCTAAGATAGACGGTTTTAAACTCTGTTCTTTTCACCTTTCCCAATCTTTTTTTTTTTTTAGATGAAAATGCAACACCAGTGGAAAGACTTCCAACACCAGTGAAATCTAGACTACTTTTTTTAGCTGCACTAGTCGTAAACAGTTAAATGTCCGTCAGGCCTTCGTGTGAAATACTCTTCCATGGCATGGATTAATTTCATGCCACACGTTCCACACGATTGTGACTCTACTTTGCCTTCAGACACTGAGCTTATGTGCGGTTCCTCTCTTCTTCAGCTCTGAATGGCAGGTCTGCTTTTTATTTTTTTACATCCAGATGTCAAATATCATAGGCGCTGAACATTAGTGATGTGGAAAAAAAGACAAAAATGGTGGCGGCAACTACCTCCTGTGATTCCAGCCAATCATTGATGGGTGTGATCCATCCACATCTACTCCATTTTGGCTCAAAATAGGCAGTGAACTTTAGCTCCACCCAGTATAGGGTTCATAAAACCTAACTCTCTTCTATCAAGCAGGTATATACATATATGCAGCTCATGAATCACTGTGATCATTAAAACACTGTATTGCGTTTTTAATGACCACAGTAATTGAGGAGCTTGGCTTAACATTTAGTCCATTAGGGGTGGGCATTCTCACCTGAAAAGGGCTGATGCGGGTGCAGGTTTTTGTTTTAGCCCAGCGCTGTGACACCTGATTTAACTAATACATGGTCTTCCTAACTCAAGTCCTTGATAAGTATAGAATCAGGCGTCTTAATGCTGGGCTAAAACAAAAGTCGGCACCCACACCGGCCCTTTTTCAGATAAGAATGCCCACTCCTGTTCTATAGCATATAGCCCCCATCACTGTGCTGGAACCTTGGATATGGTCCCCCTACTGGTCCTCACCGGTACTGCAGCGGCCTGACTTTCCCAGGAGGTCTCTCGTAGAAGCTTTAACCTGCTTAGCAACAGCAGTTAGTCATGAGATGGGTACAGAATGGTATGGCTGCAGGCAATAGGATATGAGCAAATACAGAGGTTATGGTTGCCAGATTGAGGCCTGCAACACAAGGCCACATGCTCTGTTATTATGCTATGCGTGCGTGCCCTTCCCAGCCATGCATATCGTAATCTTTTGTTGAGTTTTCTTAACCTGGCCACTTTGGTACTTTCTTTGTAACACGTGCACTAACTTTTTATTAATTTCAACTAATCATCAGCAGTACATTATTAATGCATACTGTATGTATAATGCAGAAAAAAATTTTAAAACAAAGTTTTCCGTTTTTTTTATTTTATTTTTTTACTAGCATGCGGTTTTACTGCCTGTATTTTAAATTTGTTATGCACTTTGTAAATTTTTTATTTTTTTGCACTTTTAATAGCAGCTTTTTTAAAGGGTTTTTATTTATTAGCATATTTATTTTAATTCCCCGTGGTAACAGTGCTATGTACAGCATTCTGTGACAATGTGATAAAAAGAAAACATAAAAGTTGCTTGACTGAAAGTTGCACCAGACAAGTCTATTGGGGGAGGAGCTGAGATATTCCCACAATGACATATGATTGGCAGTATCCCATTAGATTAAAATTACATTCAGTTTTATTACATGTTACAGGCATTTAGCAGATGCTTTTATCCTGAGTGACTTACGCAGCTTTTTGCACAGTATCCATTTATACAGCATGCTATCCAGTATACTGAAGCACTGCAGGTTAAGCACCCATTTATACAGCAGGATATCCAGTATACTGAAGCACTGCAGGTTAAGCACCCATTTATACAGCATGATATCCAGTATACTGAAGCAATGCAGGTTAAGCACCCATTTATACAGCATGCTATCCAGTATACTGAAGCACTGCAGGTTAAGCACCCATTTATACAGCAGGATATCCAGTATACTGAAGCACTGCAGGTTAAGCACCCATTTATACAGCATGCTATCCAGTATACTGAAGCACTGCAGGTTAAGCATCCATTTATACAGCATGCTATCCAGTATACTGAAGCACTGCAGGTTAAGCATCCATTTATACAGCATGCTATCCAGTATACTGAAGCACTGCAGGTTAAGCACCCATTTATACAGCATGCTATCCAGTATACTGAAGCACTGCAGGTTAAGCATCCATTTATACAGCATGCTATCCAGTATACTGAAGCACTGCAGGTTAAGCATCCATTTATACAGCATGCTATCCAGTATACTGAAGCACTGCAGGTTAAGCATCCATTTATACAGCATGCCATCCAGTATACTGAAGCACTGCAGGTTAAGCACCCATTTATACAGCATGCTATCCAGTATACTGAAGCACTGCAGGTTAAGCATCCATTTATACAGCATGCTATCCAGTATACTGAAGCACTGCAGGTTAAGCATCCATTTATACAGCATGCTATCCAGTATACTGAAGCACTGCAGGTTAAGTATCCATTTATACAGCATGCCATCCAGTATACTGAAGCACTGCAGGTTAAGCACCCATTTATACAGCATGCTATCCAGTATACTGAAGCACTGCAGGTTAAGCACACATTTATACAGCATGCTATCCAGTATACTGAAGCAATGCAGGTTAAGCACCCATTTATACAGCAGGATATCCAGTATACTGAAGCAATGCAGGTTAAGTATCCATTTATACAGCATGCTATCCAGTATACTGAAGCACTGCAGGTTAAGTATCCATTTATACAGCATGCTATCCAGTATACTTAAGCACTGCAGGTTAAGCACCCATTTATACAGCATGCTATCCAGTATACTGAAGCAATGCAGGTTAAGCACCCATTTATACAGCATGCTATCCAGTATACTGAAGCACTGCAGGTTAAACACCCATTTATACAGCAGGGTCTCTAGTATACTGAAGCACTGCAGGTTAAGCACCCATTTATACAGCAGGGTATCTAGTATACTGAAGCACTGCAGGTTAAGCACCCATTTATACAGCAGGGTATCCAGTATACTGAAGCAATGCAGGTTAAGCACCCATTTATACAGCATGCTATCCAGTATACTGAAGCAATGCAGGTTAAGCACCCATTTATACAGCATGCTATACAGTATACTGAAGCAATGCAGGTTAAGCACCCATTTATACAGCAGGGTATCTAGTATACTGAAGCACTGCAGGTTAAGCACCCATTTATACAGCAGGGTATCCAGTATACTGAAGCAATGCAGGTTAAGCACCCATTTATACAGCAGGGTATCCAGTATACTGAAGCAATGCAGGTTAAGCACCCATTTATACAGCATGATATCCAGTATACTGAAGCAATGCAGGTTAAGCACCCATTTATACAGCAGGATATCTAGTATACTGAAGCAATGCAGGTTAAGCACCCATTTATACAGCATGAGATCCAGTATACTGAAGCACTGCATGTTAAGCACCCATTTATACAGCATGAGATCCAGTATACTGAAGCACTGCAGGTTAAGCATCCATTTATACAGCAGGATATCCAGTATACTGAAGCACTGCAGGTTAAGCACCCATTTATACAGCATGCTATCCAGTATACTGAAGCACTGCAGGTTAAGCACCCATTTATACAGCATGAGATCCAGTATACTGAAGCACTGCAGGTTAAGCATCCATTTATACAGCAGGATATCCAGTATACTGAAGCACTGCATGTTAAGCACCCATTTATACAGCAGGATATCCAGTATACTGAAGCAATGCAGGTTAAGCACCCATTTATACAGCATGCTATCCAGAATACTGAAGCAATGCAGGTTAAGCACCCATTTATACAGCAGGATATCCAGTATACTGAAGCAATGCAGGTTAAGCACCCATTTATACAACAGGATATCCAGTATACTGAAGCAATGCAGGTTAAGCATCCATTTATACAGCAGGATATCCAGTATACTGAAGAACTGCAGGTTAAGCACCCATTTATACAGCATGATATCCAGTATACTGAAGCAATGCAGGTTAAGCACCCATTTATACAGCAGGATATCCAGTATACTGAAGCACTGCAGGTTAAGCATCCATTTATACAGCATGATATCCAGTATACTGAATCACTGCAGGTTAAGCACCCATTTATACAGCATGATATCCAGTATACTGAAGCAATGCAGGTTAAGCACCCATTTATACAGCAGGATATCCAGTATACTGAAGCACTGCAGGTTAAGCACTCATTTATACAGCATGATATCCAGTATACTGAAGCAATGCAGGTTAAGCACCCATTTATACAGCATGCTATCCAGTATACTGAAGCAATGCAGGTTAAGCATCCATTTATACAGCATGATATCCAGTATACTGAAGCAATGCAGGTTAAGCACCCATTTATACAGCAGGATATCCAGTATACTGAAGCACTGCAGGTTAAGCACCCATTTATACAGCATGCTATCCAGTATACTGAAGCACTGCAGGTTAAGCACCCATTTATACAGCAGGATATCTAGTATACTGAAGCAATGCAGGTTAAGCACCCATTTATACAGCATGATATCCAGTATACTGAAGCAATGCAGGTTAAGCACCCATTTATA
>CM040406.1:67640881-67645881 GCA_022702515.1 Ilyophis sp. 1 JC-2022 | reverse complement strand
TTTTGAAAGTTTTTTCTCCCACGCATCGCCCTCACTCCGCAGCCATGGTTAAAATTTGTATTCATATTCCAATATTTCAAAGTGGCAACCATCTGTATACTTTGTCCATTTACTGTGAAGTGCTACAATATCTTCATAATATGTTGTATTTAAATATATATTTTTGTTATACTCCATTTCTGTGTTTCCCTCTTGTTTCCAGTGAGTGAGTGCATATTACAGCCGTGTTCAGTTGTATGAGAGGGGTCCAGTTTGGACGAGATTTAAACCCTTTACAAGCATCTTTAGCTTACGTTCTAATATCATGTCCTGTCCGTCTTCTCTTGAGTCCTGCTGTGTGAGATAGCTGGCAGGGCCGTTGTGTCCGGCTGAGTGGGCTCAGGGATCTGGCTTTGATAAGCTCCAGATCCCCAGGGGGGCACAGTTTAGCACTGTGCAGTCAGGCATACATTCCATTAGTCAGCATGGCCACTGCTTTCCCAAACACAGGAGCTAAAAAAAATTAAAAGGTAAAAATAAATAAAATTATAAAAATACAAAAATTCAAGGAATGCACATTTGAACCAGACCTTTTTATTTAATATTAATTAATTTAAAATAAATGAGCAAAAAAAAAAAAAAAACTTTTTTATTTATTTTAATTTTACACTATGCTATATACAAATTGGGAATACTACTCATAATACATATGATAAAATTAAATATAATAGAATAAAATTCGGTTAGTCACATTCCTTTGAGATGTCATATGAGAAACTGTTTAAGTGTTTTTTTTCTTTTCTGACTGTAATCCCTTCAGATTCAAACGGAAAATGGTCAACATTTCATTGTCATTGTTGGCGTGACACAGAGGACCAACACCGATGTACACATATGATGTCTTGCCATTCTGCAAAAGGGCCATCCTGTTCAGGCTTGTGATCTTCCCTCTTTTAGCTAAATTATACTGAAAACACACAATGTCATCTGAGGTAGACGGAGCAACTCCACAATATTGATTGTAACCTTTTTTATTACAATTTGAGCAGTGCTAATTGACTGCCTTATAACAACAACTTGAATTAGAGGGGATTGAGGATAGAGGTGGGGGAATTGTATGCAATTTAAATGTTAGGCAACTAATAATACTACTGCTGATAATAATAGTAATAATAATAATACTAATAATAATACTAATAATAATACTAATAATAATAATAATTTATATTTATATAGCGCTTTTTTCACACTCAAAGCACTTTACAATGATGAGGGGAAACTCACCTCAACCACCAGCAATGTGTAGCACCCACCTGGGTGATGCAGGGCAGCCATTTTGTGCCAGAACGCTCACCACACATCAGCTGTGGTGGAGAGGGTGAGGAAAATTGTATTTTAGCCAATTAAATCAAGTATTTGACTGAGTCCTTCCCATGAGCCTTTTCAGGTTTTAAGAGTCTGTCATGTGCAATTGAGCCTGATTAAAAGCCCTCCCCCCATTAAAAGGGCCAAGTCTCCAACAGGCTTTAAAAGATATTCATGGGGAGAGATGTTACAAAGGAAGATATGGGTTGAAAATGGGATAAATGACCTTTAGGACTTATGTTACATCTCCACCTCTCAGAGAATTTGCAGGTGACTCTGTATGATTTACGTTTGATGGATGACACTGTGTGTGGCTGGTTATATGGGCGATTACATCCTGCTTTTGTCTTCCAATTTAGGAGCGCCACTGGGGCCTAGTGATGTTCCTGCTTGCCTCCTCTCAGCGAGTGGCAAGTCTTATTCTGCGAAGCTGCTGCAATATCAGCCTTTTCTGTGTGATTATGCGTACTTACCCATATTTTAATTCTCATAATTTAATATTTGTTTTCCCAGAGTTAAAAGGGGACAGCGTGAGGGAATAATGAAAAGTGCCGGTCTTGTTTGAGATGAAAAACGACGGCGTTGAAAGGTTTCGTTTGCTCACTGCGGTGTTTTTGCGGTGACTACAGAGAGAGAGAGAGAGAGAAAGAGAGAGAGGGAGGCAGAGGGGATATTTGCAAGAGCGTGAGATGGAAGTAAAACAGAAAAATTGCATTTGTTTGTGAAATAGTTTAAATAGTAAAATGGCTTTGTGCTTTTTAATTTTTTTATTTACGTACGGTTATCAATGTAATTTCAGTATAGTCTTTTTTAAGTGCTAAAATATAATGTTGTTACAGATTTTAAAAATATAGGATAGTCACACACATTTAAAAAAGAGAATTCATCTGAAAACATGGGCAAAGATTACAGTATCTGACAGAACAAGTGTCCTCATTAGAACAACACCGTTAAATAAAACCTTCTGTATCACTCATTGATTTGTAGAATCTAAAATCAACTCACATAACGTGCGTATCACATAAGATTGATAGAAAGAGAGAGAGAGAGTGATAGAGAGACTCTTTTTTTTACTTTTAAAACCCTGTTAATTACCAATTCAGGGTTGACATTTTCACACCACGCTGCCTACATTTTTTGTAGTTTGAAGTCAATCAACCAAAATGAATAAAATAGAGGTAGGCTATTCAGAATAAATAAAAAAATAATAATAAATAAAACCAAAAAATAAAACGCATCCCAGAAGGAAAAAGAAAAAAAAGCTGAAACAACTTCAAACATGAAGAACTAACTGCTCTTCATTCGTTGAGCACAGGCACTCATTTAGACACCATCGTGACTCAAAGGCCCCCAAATCCTAACTAACTAACTGTTCTTCATTCGTTGAGCACAGGCACTCATTTAGACACCATCGTGACTCAAAGGCCCCCAAATCCTAACTAACTAACTGTTCTTCATTCGTTGAGAACAGGCACTCATTTAGACACCATCGTGACTCAAAGGCCCCCAAATCCTAACTAACTAACTTCTTCATTTGTTGAGCACAGGCACTCATTTAGACACCATCGTGACTCAAAGGCCCCCAAATCCCTCGTCAGTGCATACAAAGTGAACTCCAGCTTTAACCTGGAAATGATCAGGAATCGTAGTCACATGACCACATCTACTGGACCTGTTCCTTTAATCTGGTGCTTTCTTATGGTCCATATGGCCAGTTTTGCTTGGCCTAACACAAAATGCACCAATTCAACACTGTGCTTTATTGATTGCCTGTACTTGAGACCTAATATTAATATTGTTTCATCAACAATGACCCCAAGTGGTTCCAGAATTGTTTTTAAGAGGAAAGAGAGTCTGAGGCAGTCTAAAAACATGTGTTCCACTGTCTCTTCCATCCCACAGAATACACTATCTGGGCTGATGTTAGAATCTACCTAGTTCAGATACCGTCCTGCTGAAATTACCCTGTGGATAATTCGCCACAGCAGGTCCCCTGACCTTTTTGGCAGTGGAGGCTTGTAGCATGTTCTCCATGCAGGGGACAACTCAGCTTCAGCTTTGAACCTCTCTGCCCACTTGGACCGGGGCTGAGACCCCAGGGACGCAGTATGTATCACTCTCACACACCAAGAATACAGCATTTTCTTTTCTGTTTCCTGAAATTGTATTGGCTGAGGGAAAAACTTTCTCAAAAAAGGACCTTGAAATGACTGAACTGCAGGGTCCACCCAATAGGAGGGCCCCATTAAGTCCAAACCTGTTCTGCACCCCTTGTCCAAAGCCTTCTCCATCGCCTTCTGTACACAAGGGGGGAGACAGTTTTTTAGCCGTTTCAGCCACTGCTCACACCATCTGATGGAGTGAACTGCCAAAGTCTTGGCTAACTCCTCTGCCGTTTTTCAAGTTTTTCAGCTGCATTAAGTCTCTCAGTTTTTTTTACCCCACCCCTTATAAAGACGTGGAGCATGACACCGGTCCGGAGAGCTGTCTCAGGAAGAAGAGGGTTAAAAAACAAACACACCTGCAAAACAGAGTCTACAGTCACTGTTTCTTCACATCTCTCCACCTTCAGCAACTCCCAACTCAGAATAAATTCAGGCAGCACCTCTGTGTGGAGTTTGGGTAGGTCCATCCCAAACAGCTGCCAGTCACAGTCTAGGTTGTCCACCTGCCTCAAAAATTGTAAAGCTTCCAATGTCACCAGAGCTTCCAAGAGCTGGCGCTTTTCTTGGGGCAACGTTGGGGCAACGTTGGCAGACCGCCGTGGATCAAGTCAACCTCACCCTGTCCATTGGGTTCTGAGGTGAACAGTTTGCTGTAAAATCCAACTGCCACATCCAGCAGTTCTTGTTGGCTCTGTGCCTCTGTTTCAAACAACGACGCGAACATAGTATTCTCCTGCTTTATACTGCTTTCCTCTCCAGATTAAAGAATAATTTGGTGGGACCATCCACATCTTTATATTGGATGAACCGAGACCGCACCATAGCCCCTTTAGCTTGTTCATCCAATATCTTACTCAGCATCTCTCTCTTTTCTCTCAATCCTTCAACTGTCAGATCTTTGCTGTTATGACTCAGATCGGCCTCCATACTGAGAATCTCTCTCTCTGTCTCACCCACCCGTGTCTTTAAATCTCCAGTACTATTCTGTGTGTATGTCTGACAGAATATTTTAATTTGTCTCACCACTGCTTTAAGTTAGCATATTTGTCCTTTTCAGATTGCCACACAGACCAAAAAAATTCAAAATGATCTAAAAACTGTAGATCATCAAGCAATCTCACATTAAAATGCCAATATGATTTTCCAGTTTCATTAACTGCACCTCCAATGATTATTGATACGCAATAGTGATCAGAAAAACCAACAGGGGTTATATAACTTTTAAAAATCTGATTAAAAAAGGTCTGAAGGCAGTAAATCTAGTCTTATCTAGTCTTGCCATTGAAACCTGATTTTGACTGACTTTTGTCCAGGTATACTGACGCACTGTTTGGTGCTGTATTCTCCATACATCTACTAGGTCATGAGCTTGTACAATATTCTTGTCAAACTGTTTGCAGACAGTGAATGGGGTCCCCCGCAATTGCTATCTAACAAAATTTGCAGTGCAATTAAAATCCCCTCCTACTATAAACATCTTATTTCCAACAC
>CM040406.1:67590881-67635881 GCA_022702515.1 Ilyophis sp. 1 JC-2022 | reverse complement strand
GAAGAGAAATAAATAATTACATGATATGATAAGCATGATTCTGTCATGAAGGAAGTTCTCCAAAATGCATCCACTTTGAATTGCTTCAGCATGAATGCGGAGGGAGTCACTTTTCTATTTTTTTTATTGAATTTCCCATTGGTTATGTAGCCAGGTTTCTGAGATGACAAGATGTTTAACTCCTGTGATGAGCACTGGCACTACTTGTTGAACTACATTATATGGTTTGGGAGTGGGCGTGGCATCCCAGATTGATACATACTGGTGAGGATGGCAGGGGCCCATCGGGCTGAACATGCCATGCGCCGCCATTTTGTTTGTGCTGATTTATTATTTGTTGGGTGTATTTGTTTGTTTGTTCGTTTGTTCATTCGTTCGTTCGTTCGTTTGTTTGTTTGTTTGTTTGTTTTTGTATTGATCGAACGGAACCGCGTGACTTCAGAGGCAGATGAGAGAACGAGAGGACGGATTTATACGCGGCTCAAACTGGGAGCTGTGCTTCCGGCCGATTGATTCCGTTCCTCCGCAGCGTTTTCCTAAACTACTACAACCACAGCAGCAACAGTAACATGGCTGTTCCGACGGGAGTGGGGGAAAGCTATAGGAGGATCTGGGCTCTGGTATATCTGATGAGCACACATTGCCACATGCTCAGTGTTAGATCAATTGTGACCGGGTTTATACGCGGCGTATCCCTTGTGGTATCACGATAAACTGCACGTACACTCAGGGACCTTGTGTATGAGATAATCATCATCTTTATCATCTTTATTTTTATCTTTCATTATTAAGTGTGTCCCTCATCTTTATGACGAGCTAAAAATATAATTTATTGCCCATGAAAGCTGCAGAGACACGGCCAGGCTCTTAATCTAATACACCAGGTGTAGAACCTGGGCCAGGCTCTTAATCTAATACACCAGGTGTAGAACCTGGGCCAGGCTCTTAATCTAATACACCAGGTGTAGAACCTGGGCCAGGCTCTTAATCTAATACACCAGGTGTAGAACCTGAGCCAGGCTCTTAATCTAATACACCAGGTGTAGAACCTGAGCCAGGCTCTTAATCTAATACACCAGGTGTAGAACCTGGGCCAGGCTCTTAATCTAATACACCAGGTGTAGAACCTGGGCCAGGCTCTTAATCTAATACACCAGGTGTAGAACCTGGGCCAGGCTCTTAATCTAATACACCAGGTGTAGAACCTGGGCCAGGCTCTTAATCTAATACACCAGGTGTAGAACCTGGGCCAGGCTCTTAATCTAATACACCAGGTGTAGAACCTGGGCCAGGCTCTTAATCTAATACACCAGGTGTAGAACCTGGGCCAGGCTCTTAATCTAATACACCAGGTGTAGAACCTGGGCCAGGCTCTTAATCTAATACACCAGGTGTAGAACCTGGGCCAGGCTCTTAATCTAATACACCAGGTGTAGAACCTGGGCCAGGCTCTTAATCTAATACACCAGGTGTAGAACCTGGGCCAGGCTCTTAATCTAATACACCAGGTGTAGAACCTGGGCCAGGCTCTTAATCTAATACACCAGGTGTAGAACCTGGGCCAGGCTCTTAATCTAATACACCAGGTGTAGAACCTGGGCCAGGCTCTTAATCTAATACACCAGGTGTAGAACCTGGGCCAGGCTCTTAATCTAATACACCAGGTGTAGAACCTGGGCCAGGCTCTTAATCTAATACACCAGGTGTAGAACCTGGGCCAGGCTCTTAATCTAATACACCAGGTGTAGAACCTGAGCCAGGCTCTTAATCTAATACACCAGGTGTAGAACCTGGGCCAGGCTCTTAATCTAATACACCAGGTGTAGAACCTGGGCCAGGCTCTTAATCTAATACACCAGGTGTAGAACCTGGTGTGGACAGTTATAGGCCACATATACGCAGATCAGACATGGACCTGGTAGGAACAGCAACAGAACAGGCATAAAACAGATATTCACCTGGTATGGAAAGGTATAGACCAGGTATGGTACAGATTTGCACTACATATGGTGTTGTACAGAAGAGCCATAGACCTCATATAGACTTAATATACGTCATCTGGTATAAGGCAGATAAAGGTATAACACAGAATTTGGTGTGGTATAGACTAGGTATAAAACACACATATACTGTATGATACATGAGCGAGAATAGACCAGAGTCTCAGTGTGTGTAGTCTGGTTTTTATATATGTGTATGTGTGTGTGTGTATATGTGTGTGTGTGTATGCATGTGTGTGTGTGTGTGAAAGCTATTTCTATCTAGAACAGTAATCATAATTCACTCACCACTCTTGACCTTTGAACTTTGATTCAGCTGACCCTGACAAACTCCCTCACGAGACTGAGATATTACACACGTTTAATTTATAATAATTCAGGGTAAATCAGCAAGTCACCACTATAGACACTGTAATTGATGACACTGCAGATAGGGTGAGGGAGCGGGAGCTACATCTGGTGATTTATAATTAACTTGTAGCCTCCATCTCTCTATTGTTATAATAAGTAAATAAATAAGTCTGAAAATTTGATTTATTTTCAGTTAAATATATAAATGAAATGAAATGAAAACTTAATTTTATGGCCCACATTAATAACAAGTAATAACCTGTAGATGAAAATGACTATTGAAACAAAAGCAGTTTAATAATAAAAATACGACCCACTCTTCTCTCCTCTTTCTTTCCCTCCATTTTTCTTTCTTTCTCTCTCCCCTTTTCTGTTTTTTTAAAAATCTCTCACTCTCTCTGTCTCTGTCCATTATGCTCTGTCTCTCTCTCTTTTTCTCTTTGTCTTTCTCTCTCACTCTCTCTTTCTATCTCGCTCTCTCTCTCTCTCTCTTTCTCTCTCTCTCTTTCTCTCGAAGATTGTGGGTAGCGGGAGGCTAGACGCTGTGGTGGAGGTGGTAGAACACAGTGCTGTGAGAAAGATTTATTTTTGTTGTTTTTCAAAGTTAATGGTACAAAAAAAGCTATAGAAACATAAGCAGGCGATTGGAGTTAAAAAAAATTAAAAGCCGGCTCTCCCGGCGACTTCAGGCTTTAAAAATGGCGTCGCACGAAGAGTATGGAAAGATAACAGCGAGACATCGGCTGAAATGCATATCGGACAATGCAGTGACAGTAGAGGATGCGTCGTGGTGTTTCTTAGTGAAATAACAATGGTAGGTAGAGTAGTTGAAAGTGGATTATGGGTAAAGGAGTCATTCGTACCTGTGCTGCCACTGGTGACTCTGGTGAATGACACGCTTGAAAAGATTAATTCTCGCTACGGAAGGCTGATAGCGCCTATTCAGATGATACCGCTTGGTTGTAAGACTCCTTTAACATTAAACACGTCGTGTCTTTTCGCAGACAAACCTTCATCATTCTTAACAATCAGGATGAGGTGTTAGATGTTTCCAGTAATGTGACTGTAGGGAACAGGAGATATACGACATACATCAGCTCTGAGACAATGAGGTGTTTTGTTTGTGGACAACGTGGGCATATGAAGCAAGCATGTCCAGTAAATCACGAAAAAAATAGAGAAACGGGGGGTGATAGTGGAGGCCAGGCTGGAGAGGAAGCTGTGCCTTAGCCTGCTAGCGATAGATCCGAGGGCACAGTGCCAAAAAAAAGACCGGCTGATAATGGTGATCCTGCGGTGGAGTATGGTCCACAACCAGCGCAGGAGAACAGTGAGAACCTCGGTGAGTCTACAGCATGGCGTCCAGCGAGACCCATCTCACAGCGGAGGCCGAATCAGAGGAGGGGGAAATGGATCCGGGCCCCAGGAGGCTTACACTGAGCCTCTACCTGCTGATATGGCACCCCAATCACCTGGGGAAGGGAGTAGCGGGGGAGGAGGCTTAGCAACCTGACCTGGGAGAGCCCGGTACACCAGAGTAGCCAGGTAGGACCGAGTACAAATATTCTGACTCAGGGCGATATATCTGATATAGCTGATTTGGATGTAGATTTAGAGTATGAGTAATTTGAGGAAGTGGAGGAGGATGAAGATGGCGAGATGGGCTAAAGTAAGAAGAGCTGGTGAAGAAAAAATTATCTCAGTTAGATGGATCAGTGACTTTCTGGACAGTACAAAAAAACTGAAAAATTTGAAAACTGCTAAAACATTTTACTTAACATAATTTTTTTGCAGCACTTAAAAACGCAAATTTTACGGAGCTTGACAAACAAAAGCGGTATCATATTTAAAAAATTGTGAGCAGTGTCAGAAACATGGTATAAAAGTGGGTACTTAAACAATTGTAATAATAGAATATAAAATAAATGCTTCTATTTTCCTTTAATCCTGCTGGTCTGCGGGTGTTTTTTTATTTATTTCATGCAACATCTGCAATTAGGTACATTTAGATATACAAATCCTAGAAAATATATTTCCTCTTTTTAATGTGTACGCACCAAATATTGGGGCTGAGAGGATGGATTTTTTTAGGACACTGGGTGATGCATTAAAAAAGTGTCAGCAGGGAAGGGTAATGGTGGTGGCAGGAGATTTTAATTGCACACTTAACCATGTATCAGGAATCACGAAAAGCCACATCTCCAGTGAGGGGAATTTTTTTCTAATAGACACATAATCTAATAGATACATGGAGGAATCGTTTCTTTAAGGAAAAGCAGTACACCTGGGTGAAGGTGAATGCCAATCAGGTCTCAGGGGCGGGGCTCGATATAATCTATGTGTCTAAAAACAGCCTGTCCAGGATTATCAAGAGTAGTGTGTTTCCTTCTCATGTGTCTGACCACCACCATGTACTGTCTCTGTCTCAGTTCCACACTGTTTACGTAGACCAGCATACTGGCGGTTTAACAATAAGTTGCTGGCTGACAACTCTTATAGTCAGGCTTTCACTTCCTTCTGGGAGAGTTGGAGAAGAGAGAAGGTTTTTTTCGAGTCCAGTAGTCAATGGTGGGACAAAGTCCAAATAAAAGTGTTATGCCAACAGTACCTCAGACATCGTGGCAAAACTTTAAAAGAAGAAATTTAAAAAGTAGAAGAAGAGCTAATGCAGCTACAAGGAAGCCTGCTAAACGACGAGCGAGCGCCAGTGGGGCAAGGCTTCAAGGAAAAGAAGAACCTGTTGGGAGAGATGCAGGAGGAAAGGTGCCAGGGAGCGCCGATTCGGGAACGTTTCATGCACTTGAACCACATGGATGCCTCCACTGCTTACTTCTTTGGACTGGAGAGGAAGAGTTATGTGACAAACAGCATTCAATGCTTAAGGCTGACGAGGGGGCCTGGAAGTAATGGATTCAGAGCTCTCTCTCTCTCTCTCTCTCTCTCTCTCTCTCTCCACAAAATCTCAAGAGGTAATTTTTTTTCTTTTTCTTCTTTATTATTATTATTTTTTTGAATGTGACCCTGTTCAAGCATTCATACTTTTACTGTCTTCCAAAACACAACACCTGTCACAAGCCAGTCTCCTTCAGCTGAGATGGGGAGAATATTGAAGGCACGCTTCAGGGGGGGGGCGGATGAACAGAGCGAAAAAACGAAAAATATTTAAAAAAAAGAGGCTACTCAAAGAGAAACCGAGCGTTCACAGAGAGACGGCTTTCTCAACGGTTTTCTCGGGTCACAACCTCTGTAACCTCCTGAGCTAGCGACACAGTTTATGTTTGACATTTCACAGGCAAGCGGACAGTCCTGTGGTGAATGGCAATGTACAAAGCATTGATTATTCAGAGCAGTGAGTTAACCTTCAGCGATGATAGACATTGAGCACTGCAAAAACCAAACCTTTTTGAATCCTATATTTAGACTTTAGAATCTTATTTTTTGCGAAACACTGTAAGACAAAAAAATTGCAAATTAGTTTGACTCATTTCAAGATTTGCCAGTAAGGTAAGATACTTTCACTTGTCAAGCAAAAAGTAACTTAAATCAAGCTATTTTCCACTTTAGAGAAAAAAAAAACATCTTAAGTCTCATTACAACACTAAAACACTTGTTAAGACAGACAGTTTTTGCAGTAAGAGCAACTGAATCAATATAGCCAGTAAATTGTCAGGGTGTGCTGTCATCTGAAGGATACTATTCGGATACTGTTGTGCTACTATTGGGTGCCACAAAATTAAATTGCTAAAATTTTCAAATGTAAGACAACCCCCCGTCCCCCCTCCCCCTCGTTCCCCCACAAATACCATTTATTCATTAGATTTATGGTGAATATGAGATTTTTTTATGGCTTCATCGCAAAAGCCACAGGCCTTAGCCTTTTTTATGAGCTCATTTTTACGAGTGTTACAGAACCGAATATACGAAGATAACAAGCTTTACAAAGTTACTGTTTCTGTAAAAAGCTGTGGCAATAAAGTCAAATCTGAATAGGAGCTTGGAAGATTGGACTCGTCAGGCTGAATTGACTGGGGGCTCTGACGTGTGTTGGGGGTCAGGGGGCAGGAGATGTCGGCTGGACGTACCAACAGGATTCTTTCTGACTCGTCTTGTCTCAAAGCTTTCAGAAGTAAGGGTTCCAAAAGGCTCCTCTGTGTCTCCATAGAGGAACCCTATCTGGGCAAGGGTTTCATGTCAGGCAAAATTGTTTCAATCTAGGCGCTTTCAGACTTTTCACACTTACCATAGAGGTTCCATAAAGAACTAAAAAGGGTTCCCCTATGGAGACAAAAAAAGCCAAAGAACCCTTGAGCGTATGTAGCCCTCAAATTTGTGTATGTGCTTTGAGAAAGCAGAAAGCTTCTTCCAAACAGCTTCAGATAAGGGCGTTCCTTTAGCAAGACATTTCTACTGCTGAGACAACAATTGTCTCTCATGGTTTCTTGTAGAATGTGCATAAAACTGCACTGACGTTATCTTCCACGGAAAATGCCAGAAAATCACTGTTTTCTGGTCTTCTATTGTTGTGCCAGCAAGTAAATAGCCTGCACTAAAGTTAACGCTCTGAATATATGCTTATGACTGAAAAAGATGAATCATATAAATCTATAACTGGGAGTGGAAGAAAATATCATGAACAAAGGACTGTGGTTGTAGAACATGCTCCTGGATAGTCATGTCTGCATATTAGTTTGAGGTGAAAAGCTAAACAGGTGAGCAACTCAAAAAGTCATTATCATCGTGTTAGAAGCAGTAGTAGTATTAATATATTAGATTATTTTAAATTATAAATTAAACTATTTTCGATTGAGGGGCCTATGATGTACCTCGGGGTGGGGAAATGTATGCTGTGTAATGAGACGTTGCCCCCTGGATAAGCAGTACGAGTGGGATTAGCCACTTGAGCCCAGTGACTTAATCGTATCTCGCTGTTTTGGAGTGGCCGTTCCACCTATTATTGTTGCACAAGCAGCTTGGGACAAACGTGCGGAGAATCAGTGTGGCACTGAGCCTTTGTTGCTGCTTGGAGAAATGCTTTCAGTGTTTATGTCGAGTTCGCTGATTAGATCGCAGTGTAAACTTGAAGTATGCGAGATGCAGGTCTGTCCGCTCATGAATATTCACAAGGAAAGAGTGGGGGTTAGTTCAGGATGGTGTCACGGAAAAATGTTCATGAAAAATCTTGGTCTCGCGTCAATTAAATAATTTATTTTTTGATAATATGTAAATTAGGAAGGTAAAACAGTATGTGTGTGACTGTGCATGTGTGTATGTGTGTGTGTGTGTGTGGAGTGTGTGTATGTGTATGTGTGTGTATGTGTGTGTAGGTGTGTGCTAACTCTCCAGATCAATCAACAAAGGAAAAGGCCATTGCTAATCTTCACAGCCTTGCTAAAAATACATGTTCCACAAAAATGAGCTGTCCTTTGTGCACCTTCCAGTCCCCTGTTAAATATAACACTTGCTTTTCAGCCAGAACAGACCAGACCATAGTCCATGTCCTCATGAATATTCATTGAAATGAAACCTAGACTTGTTTTTTGTTATAATTTTAAAAAATATCGCAACTGATACAGGCTGAAACAACTGTGCTTTCAGCCAAGTGTCAAAACAAATTGCAGGTCTGGCTGCTGATGAATATTCATTAGTTCCATCCATCTTGAGTGGAGAGAGAGAAAGTATGCCAAAGTTCAGGGTGGTATCGTGCAGGAATAAAGTGAATGTTCACAATATATTTTTAAAACAACTTTAGTTCCCCTGTCATTTACTTTTCTCTGCTCTGTTAGGAATCGCCGTTTAGCACCGAAGCAATAGTCCACACAGTACTACAGGAGAGCGAGTGACTATTTTATACCATACCGGCCACACACAGTACTACAGGAGAGCCAGTGACTATATTACACCCTACAGTCCACACTGAACTACAGGAGAGCCAGTGACTATATTACACCATACAGTCCACATAGTACTGCAAGAGAGCCAGCATACATTTTACACCCTACAGGCCACACACAGTATTGCAGGAAAGCCTGTAACTATTTAACACCCTACAGGCCACTCACAGTACTGCAAGAAAACCAGTGACTATTTAAAACCCTACAGTCCACGCAGTACTACAGGAGAACCAGTGACTACTTTACACTGTTTAGCAAGTACTACAGGAGAGAGCTAGCACTGCATCTCTCAGTGAGGTGAGCTGGGGGCTTTTTTACCGTGCATCCATGGCCCTCACGTGCGATGGAGCTGAAGAGAGGTCACGTCGGTTATTTCCAGGCACCGTTCCTGGTTATTTATTTATTGTTTTGTTTTAGTTTCCCGCTCACATAATGGTGATCCCTGTAATTTTACGGTTGAGGTTCTTTTCCATTATACGCTGCTGCTCCCCGTTATCTGCAGTCCTGGTCATTTATCGCCTGAGTCTCTCCTATCAGATGGACAGTCATGGGCATGGCTGCTTCATATTCCTCCATTTCCCTCTTCACCGTGCGCTCATTCCGCTTTAAACTTCAGCCTCTGCCAGAGCAGGAATATTACTCTCTTTCTGTACGGAGGGAGAAAACACCACCTTCTTTCTCTCATACTCTCTCTCTTTTTGGCAGTCTCTGTCCTTCTCTTGTCCCTTCACTCTTTTTCTGTCCCTCTCCTCCCTCTCTCTCTCTCTCTCTTGCTCTATGTCCTTCTCTCCCTTTCTCCTTCTCTCTCCCCCTCCTTCTGTCTCTCTCTTTCTGTCCCTCCCCCCTCCTCTCTCTCTCTCTCTCTCTTGCTCTCTTTCTGTCCAACTCACCCCCCCCTCTCTCTTTCTCTCTCTCTCTTTAAAATACACATTGCAGGGGTGAGGCGTATGTATAAATAGCCTGTAGGATTAGCATAAGAGCCAGAGCCATATTTCATGTTTTTTTAGTTTCAAATTGGCTTCCAGTTTCTAAGATGGACGCCAGGCTTCCACCTCACTGTGCTCACCTGCCAATGCATCTACCGCCTGCCAGGCCCGATGCTTTCATCTGTTCCCAGACTCACCTGTATTCATTATCTCCTCCTGACACACCTGAAATATTTATAGCCACCAGCTGTATGTGTATATAAAAATGGAGTATAAAATTGCTTTAGTTTTTATGTGGTTAAAACCAAATGTATAAAAAATACGCTTTAATAAAAGCTGAGAATCTGCACTTTAACCTCTTGTGTTTTGCATGGTTTGATTGCAAATGTAAAATTGTGGAGTTTAGAGCCAAATCATAAAGAAAATAAACATTATGGAAGGCCCTGTATACATACACACACATACACACTGCGTCAATACATATTATATTCAACCTGTATTTAAACTGCTTAAGTGACTCTTATTTTTATTTCTTGGAGAAAATAATCATATTCCATTATTTTACAAGCTTATGCTGGAAAATTATCTTCTCCAATTTTATAAGTGGTGTTTTAGCACTGCAGTTGTTTACCATCACATTTTTCAACCAAGGAATAAGCAAAACAACAAGACTGCATCGAAAATTACTAAATAAACTACAGTTCCCAGAAGGGCGGAGATGACCCTTTGACCTGAGCAAAACCCCTCTGCAATGGAAAGCTGTCCCTTCTTTCACATCCGCCGTAGTTTTGTAGCGCTCATTATCAGATTTGACAAGGCCTCGGAAGGATGTGATTCTGGAGATTGTTTTGGGGGTGCCGCTTTGCTCAATCAGCGGGAGCCGGTCCGGATAAGTGACCGTGAAATTGTCTTAATCTCAGTCAGTGTGTGAGCACGGAGTCTTCTCCCTGCTTTAATCTCCTCAGTCTGATGAACAGCGCTGAACTACCAAGCGCTTTGGCTGCGATGCTTACGGATATGCTCCCGGATGGAATACCGCAGCGGGCTCTTTTTATTCCCTCCATATATCTGTAATGAGACGGAGTCTGACGTTTATATCACACTATGGTTTTTATTCTTTTTTTGCAGATTTCCTTTAATGTGAAAATCTTCTGTTTCTCCCTCCCCCCCATAGTGTGCTTTTATGGAAGAATTGAACCTTATTCTAACTTCAACATCTTCATCACGCGTTGTGCCCGAGTGTGACATTAACCAAAACGTCTGAAACACGAAAGTGTGTAAAGCGTTTCACAATATGCTTGGGTTTCTTCTGCACATTACACTTGACACAGAAACATCCAGGCGTTCTGGGCTATATGTCGTTTTGAAGATAAATGGGATTGGCACTTTGGAAGCTAAAACGGCTTTAATTCTCCAGGAAGTCACCGCTCCCCTGACCTTTACTCTTGTGTTAGACGATGTGCAGCAAAATGCAACACTGACCCATGCTTTAAAACCGGGACTTCCACACATCCAAAATCTGATGTGCACAAAAGAAAAGAGTGCACATCCCCCCCCCCCCCATCCAAAAAAGAAAAAAAGAAAAGCAGGAATATCGTGAAACTGACAGACTTTTTTGATTGGCCCAAATGGGTCTATGCCAAATGTGAGCATGATACTGAGATAATGGAAGGTTTGGGGGCTGGTGAACTGTGACGGTGCCAGAAACCTTTCTCTCCCTGGGATAAGGGTGGGCTAGGGCAATACATGGGGGTGCTTAGGTTAGCTATGTTTTTTTTGTGTGTGTGACGGGGGGGGGGGGGGGGGGGTTATTTTGTCAGCACTGACACACACAACCGCCACAGTATACAGACTAGGCACCTCAATAAAACTCCTTTCTGCCCTGCCTCTCTTCACTGCCTGCACAAGTGGCAGAGCATCCATACAACAGTCAGAATTGTATCATTCTGTAAATTGAAATGGCATTATAAATGTAATTTGGCTTCATCAATACAAGTACTTAAAAATATCAGACATCATAAAATAATGAAAAAAGATGTGAGAACAGAAGATAAATTATCAGTTTAACGTTATGTTTAAAAAAATGGCTAAAATATTGTTGTTTAACTGCTGCTCTGTGACTGGGACATTTAGGTGTTTCATTATCTAACAAAGATTCAAACTTTACTTATGAGTTAGTTATGCTCCTAGGCGTGTTTCATAAACTTCACCGTAACGATTGCGTTGGTTTCTGTATTATCAGAACAGCTTCCACTGTTACCATTCTCCCCCATCTCATTTAGGCTTAGCTTATACATTTAGCTACATGGAACAAATATGAGATCTTTTATGTTACCTGACCATTTTTTGGAGGCAAGCTCTTCTTATTAGCTGATGTCGAGATGATGAAGATTTAAAATTATCATTCAGCTAATTTATGTTAGTTATTTGCTTTCCAAATCTACTAATTTGTGCATGGCCAAGCAACCAATGTTGTGAGATTAGTCTACCGCCAATCAAAACACTGTAGTTTACACTTGGGAGTTGCTACTGAGGGAAGTCCACACATTCCACAAATCTGTTGAGTAGTTGATAATTTCCGAAGACGGATCACATGGAGATTTAATAATAATGTTATTTAATTTAAAATGATAGTAAATTCGTTTTCAATGACGTTTCCAATATTTTTTGACGTGGTGGCATATTGTAGGTTATGGAAAACACTGGTTTGCTAACGTTAGAAATCAGTTTACGTAATTTTGTCATTTGCGTGAGCTACACACAACCCCACACCCGTAGGTCATAGCGTAGGTTACACACGCTGCGTAGCCAGGGTGAATATCAGAAAGGGATTAGAATTGTTGATTTACTTTTATACGTTTCTTAATTATAATTATAAAAATGTTATTAAAATGCCTTGGGGGACTAAACCAGGGCTAAGAAAATTGTAACAGGGCTATAGCCCACCCTTGCCCCGGTGTAGAGCTATCCATGCTGGTGAAGTTCAGAAATATTTTTTTGCAGTTTGCTTGTTGATCTGTTTAATTAATTCCGTTTAAGTTTTTTACATTTCATATGAGGAACACGTTTAGTTGCCCTTCTTTGAACCTTTTTTAGAGCTTTGAGATATTTTTTGGAGCCAAGAACTTTGATTTATACTCTGTACTTTTTGATGTATATCCTAGTAACCTGTTGGCCATTTTGTCACTTTGTTACATAATTCCTATATCCTGACAGGCTTTGATCAGTTACTACTCTCAAGTCTTTTTCAAACTGAACATATTCTTATTTACTGTTTTTCGGTTGGCATACCTCAATTTAACAACAGGAGGTTCCCGGTGCCACGTCACACACCACAAATGGTGATGTATATTTCACACCCTAGGGCAGGGGTGTCAAACTCCGGTCCTGGAGGGCCGCAGTGTCTGTTGGTTTTTGGTGCGTTTCAGCACAAGTGATTAATTTAAGTCACTGATTGGCTAAGAAGTCCACACACCTTGTTCTCAAAGCTTTAACTGGGTGCCAATTGAAAGGAAACCACAAATACCTGTAGACACTGCGGCCCTCCAGGACTGGAGTTTGACACCCCTGCCCTAGGGTGTTCATATGAGACAGTGATCTCATGTAAACACTCTAGGGTGTTAAGTGTACACCAGCAGTGTTAGATTTACACTAGCATTTTTGCTGTGCAGAGTTAATAAATAATCACGAAAAGTTCCAACCAAGGACAAGGTGTTGTTGATTGGCCACACCCCCTTCATGAATATTCACATTGGAATGCTCCAGCAGGGCTCTCAATATTAGTATGATGCTGACCATCTGGTTCGTCTGGAGAAGCTGTTGACGCCATTGGTTGTCTTCTCTGTGGCGCTGGCAGGACCAGAATTAGCAGGGGGCTCCGTTCCTCTTCATCCAATAATTTCTTACAGCTTACCTGCAGGGTTTCATTGCAAGCCAAACGCTCTTTATCCCCATTCCTGGATAAATAAGTCCACACTTTGTGCACTCAAAGTGCTTTACAGCAATAATGTAGAAGAGAAAAACACAATTAGCAAAACAAAACAAAGAAAAAATATGAGAAAAACAACGGTGAATCTGTTTGGACATGTGTCTACGCTCGGCACAAAACAGGACTTGCTAACGGGCTGGTTTTACTCTTGAGGGAAACCCCATAGCGTACATTTTCCACAATTAGCAGGTCCATCACAAAAGATGTCATCGCTTAAAACTGGTCACGGCTCTAATTAAGAACAGGTGCCAAACTAATTATTTGTGTGGTTTGTCAGAGGAATCCAACACGTGCGCTAAAACAAAATAACAAAAAAACGTTTCTAGAATCATATATTAACTCATGTTCGCTTCAATCATAAAGCCCAGTTTCCAGCCTGCTTTTTATTCTGTTAGCAGAGAGCCAGCAGACTGCGAGAAAAGAGCTCTCAGCTCACACCACTGAGAACATACCGGGTGAGAAGAGGATTAGCATGCGTTCACTAAACACAAGCATGTCTAAGTCTTAATCTTTCCCTGGCGGGTTACTTTTACTACATTTGATATTTGCCAGTTTCAGATACTCTTATCCAAGGGAACTTATGGTTGTATTTTTGACATATTGTGTGAGATATTTTAATCTATTTATTTTTTTTGCCACCTTGCAACTTGGCTGCTGTATATTGATGATCCATCTCGTTGACTGAAAACTGAATTTTTGTTTAACCCTTTGAAGTTTTTTGAAGTGTGTCCGTGTTCTAGAATTCTGCTTTCAGTTACCAGTAGTGATTTTTACATCAGTATTAGAATGTTGATTTAAGAACATTCCAATCACATATTTGTGATCCTATACCTTAAAGGGTTAATTCAGTGGAGTCCAGTGACTCGCGGCAGGAGTCAGTGGCATAGCAGCTGGCCTGGCCGAGATTAGGCGCATGGCGCTTCCAGCGATTTTGATCAATGAAAGCTATAATCGAAAAAGGTGATGAAAGAAGAAGAATTTCATGAGATTTGGGGATCAATGGTAAAATTCAGAAAGCCATTATGGACACAATTGTTTCTACACTTTAAAAAAAATCAATTTTCAATTTCCCCATGAATGCTGAGAATGTATTAATGTGCCTTTCTGTTCTAACTTTCACACACATACCCCCACACACACACAGATACACACGCACACACACACATACACACACACACACGCATACACACGCACACGCATACACACACACACACACGCACACACATATGCATGCACACACACACATACCCCCCCACACACACAGATACACATGCACACACACACATACACACACACACACACACGCATACACACACACAAATATACAAACACACACACACGCACACGCATACACACACACACACATATGCATGCACACACACACACATCCACGCACACACACACACACTCCCAAAGACACGCACACACCCACAGACATGCATGCACACATGCACACACACACACACATATGTAGACACACATGCATGCCACACACACCCAGACACACGCATGCACACTGTCCCCAACTGGCATCGATATTGGGTTTTAAAGTAAAGAGAAGGAACGCTTTCAATATATTTTTCTGTCTCTTGCTGATTTGATTTAGATTGTGTGTCAATCTGCTTTATGGTTTAGCCTCATTCAAGCTCTCATTCTAAATTGACTGTGCACCTCAGGAATATTTGTCTTTGGAGACAAACACAGCAGTAGCCAGGGCGCCTCAACATGTTAAATTAAAAGAGCCGGGGTTTATGAGATTTCTGTCAGGGCATTTTTTTTTACTTCATATAATTTAATTTTTTTGACATGCAATGATAGGATTTTCAATAAAGAAATGAGGCCTATTCTCCTGGCTCACAGAAATGACAAGCTCAGTATTGTATATGAAACATAGAGAAGAGAGATCAACCAGATATTTAAGATTAAAAAAAGTGAACGTATGTACAGTTTATACAGTCAATGAAATGTGGCTGATACACATAGATTTATTGTCACATTTTATTATTATTTTGACATAGACAATTTAATAGATTAAAATTTCCACAGTGTCTCAAATGATTTAGTTAGTTAGGCCGCTTTTAAAATGCTATAGTAATCCACTGACAATGCTAGGCCACCCTGTCCACTTCATAACTATCTACAATAATCATCCTGTTACCAAATGCTTTTGTATAGAGAACCACACACAAACATTACTGACGGATGCATTCTCCATCAATATCTGGAAGTGTGAACTGTAACTGATTCCAAACCCAGTGCTCAGTTCATTGGACCAGAAAACAGTGGGGGATTGGGGGCACATTAATTTATCCTGAATGAGGGCATCTCCATCTCCAACCATAACAAAACACACCCCATTCAACAGCTAGAGATCTGGTTGAGCTGCTAATTAGTAGAATCAGGTGCGTCAAAATAGGGTTAAAATGACTTCAGCAGGAGTGGTGGGGGTGGACCGGGAGAGCTGAGAGGCCTTCAAAACCTTGGACAGCGTCTGTGATTGGTTATCAGCTGTCATGTGTGTCCTTGCCTTCCACACACTGGCGTGTTCAGGACCATGGACAGTGGCTGTGATTGGTTATCAGCCGTCATGTGTGTCCTTGCCTTCCACACACTGGCGTGTTCAGAACCGTGGACAGCGGCTGTGATTGGTTATCAGCCGTCATGTGTTTCCTTGCCTTCCACACACTGGCGTGTTCAGAACCGTGGACAGTGGCTGTGATTGGTTATCAGCCGTCATGTGTGTCCTTGTCTTCCACACACTGGCGTGTTCAGAACCGTGGACAGCGGCTGTGATTGGTTATCAGCTGTCATGTGTGTCCTTGCCTTCCACACACTGGCGTGTTCAGAACCATGGATAGCGGCTGTGATTGGTTATCAGCCGTCATGTGTGTCCTTGCCTTCCACACACTGGCGTGTTCAGAACCGTGGACAGCGGCTGTGATTGGTTATCAGCCGTCATGTGTTTCCTTGCCTTCCACACACTGGCGTGTTCAGAACCGTGGACAGTGGCTGTGATTGGTTATCAGCCGTCATGTGTGTCCTTGCCTTCCACACACTGGCGTGTTCAGAACCATGGACAGCGGCTGTGATTGGTTATCAGCTGTCATGTGTGTCCTTGTCTTCCATGGACAGCGGCTGTGATTGGTTATCAGCCGTCATGTGTTTCCTTGCCTTCCACACACTGGCGTGTTCAGGACCATGGACAGCGGCTGTGATTGGTTATCAGCCGTCATGTGTGTCCTTGTCTTCCACACACTGGCGTGTTCAGGACCATGGATAGCGGCTGTGATTGGTTATCAGCCGTCATGTGTGTCCTTGCCTTCCATACACTGGCGTGTTCAGAACCGTGGACAGCGGCTGTGATTGGTTATCAGCCGTCATGTGTGTCCTTGCCTTCCACACACTGGCGTGTTCAGAACCGTGGACAGCGGCTGTGATTGGTTATCAGCCGTCATGTGTTTCCATGCCTTCCGCACACTGGCGTGTTCAGAACCGTGGACAGCGGCTGTGATTGGTTATCAGCCGTCATGTGTGTCCTTGCCTTCCACACACTGGCGTGTTCAGAACCATGGACAGCGGCTGTGATTGGTTATCAGCCGTCATGTGTGTCCTTGCCTTCCACACACTGGCGTGTTCAGAACCATGGACAGCGGCTGTGATTGGTTATCAGCCGTCATGTGTGTTCTTGCCTTCCACACACTGGCGTGTTCAGAACCATGGACAGCGGCTGTGATTGGTTATCAGCCGTCATGTGTTTCCTTGCCTTCCACACACTGGCGTGTTCAGAATCATGGTGTACTGTGGTTTCCGTTGAGCCTGCTGTTGGGGCTCGAGGGAACGACAGTTGACGGATTGAGCCATTTAAATTTGTTTATGTTTCTGCCGACCTTCCTTTGTGCTCAGACAGATTTTCTGCTCTGTTTTATTTCTCCCATAACTGCTTGAGTTTCTGTTTTTGTTTAAAGGAAAGCAAGCGGGGGATAAAGTGGCAGTTGGCTTATTTTGCACAGTCTTTCCGTCTCGTTAGTCAATCACCAGCCGGCACCGAGCTATAGCTGTCCAATCTGTTCGCACCTTCTCAAAAATGGGCGGAGTAAGAGTAACTGTCAGAACTTGAAATATTGTTACAAAAAACCCCACATAAACAGCTTATCAGCTTAACAGCTTTGATTCAGTATTTTTTTACCATCTGGTTATGAAGTGAGGCTATGAATTTTCTGGTCTGCCAAATACTATGACGTGATACAATAGGCCAGTTGGATATTGAGAAACGACATGGGACTGGTAACAAAAGACACAGGTTTGCGCTCACATTTGCCCTCCTGCAGATCGATTTTCTCATGAAATTTGTGTCATTTTAATTTAGAATCCATAATAGGACCTAATTGATTGCAATCTGTTAGAATCTCAGTTTCAATTACTTTTTACATCTCCTATCTCCTATTATCTTAGCTCTGAATATTTCCCTAACTCGTTGTATTCTGCTGCGATCGATTTACAGAGAATGTGTTTTCTTATGGTTATTGCAGCAGACAGAAACAACCAGGCCAATCGGCTGGCTCTTTTTTTTTCCAGGGTTCTGCTGATTGGTCCATATACCTGTCTGTCAAAGCATACTGTTCCCTTAATACACTCACAATCGATCACCATATTAGTTACACAACACTATAAACAGCTACATACAAACACTATTCCAATACTCTGCTGAAGTTAGCCAGCATCATTGGTCATGTGATTACACACACCGGGCATTACACAAACAAACAACACCACTAACATTACTAGGCACTTAGTTCACTGGCTTGTTAGTTGATTTAATATATAAAAATAATACACAGACAGTTGTAAGGTGAAGTGTGATTATATGCGGTTTATAGGGGGGTTATGAGAATCCCCAAAGGACGGCCGTCACGGCATCGCATGTTTCTTTGACGTGCTGCTGCAGCCCCCAGGAACACGCATGTGATGGATACACTGTCACCGTGACGACAACGTGTGCCATATGTATATTTATGGGAAGGGCATGGGTTTATATAAAATCATTTTTAAAAGTGATTAATTAATAAATGTTTATTTAATCTGAACATATGCAGGGCAGGTTGTCTGAGCATGCATGCTTTTTTACAGTAACGCCCTGTTAATGCCAGCTTTCAATAAGTCTAACCTGCATGTGTTTGGATTTGTGAGAGGAAAGCCATGTGGACACAGGACGAACATGCAAACTCTTCACTGAAAAGCCCCGGGCCGGGATTTGAACCCATGACCTGGCTGTGAGGTGGCTGTGCTAGCCACTGCACCACTGTGCCATTTTATAAATAACAAAAACCTGGATAGTTTGCTAGGTTTATGTTGAGGTTCAGTACTTTGGTGACAGCATCAAAGCTGCCCTGCATTGAAAAGAGGAAGAAGCCACATCTTTTCTCAAAAGCAACGAAGACAATGACCTGACAGGTTTACAGCATATAAATATGCACGGTTAGTCCAACATTAATATAACTACTATATTACAATATTACCCTTCTTTCTGTGAGTTTCCCCTGAAAACCTCAGCGGCATTGTGATTGCATAGAAATCCACTCAATATCTGAATCAAATATTGGATTTCCACGAGTCTGCTGCCATGGCGGATAGAGCAGAGACATCGTTCGTCTTCCTTATTCATCGTTCAGCTAATCTTAGTGTTTCCGAGTACCGACTTTTTTTCTAATCTTTAAAACTTTCTAAACCAAGAACAGTGTACCTGTTAATAACAGTGCTTAGAGAGATTATGTTGAAGATGGATGCTTCTCTCCAGACGCAAACGATCGCTTTTATGTACCACGTCTGATCTAAATTAACGGCTTTCCCTAGCTTGTACTGCAACTTATCCTTCAAATATTAAATGCTTCAACTCTGAAAAGACAAGATGCTCTGCGTGTTTCCGTAACCTGCCTGTGAATTCTTCTCTCTAGGATACAGCTTTGCACATTAGAATTTAATACAAAACTTGAAAGTGAATTCTTTGCTTGTGCATATAAAAAAACAACCCTCATTTGTGTGAACAGTTTGCCTGCTTGTATCTGAACACTGAAAAACGTATTCAAGTCTACTTTTGACAGTCCCATAGAGATGAATGTCAGGATGAAGATATAATATGTTTATATTTTCATCATTTATATTTTCCGCTTGTTTCCCCCCCCCCCATTATGGACAGCACACGTCAACATTAGCACTGTCTATCCCTGCAATATTTGTGCCCCAGAACAGTTTGTATTATGCATAAAAAAAACATTTCAAAACTAGGTCATCCGGGCGCCTTCTTTATGCATGCCTGGGACAAGTCGTTCACGAGATTGAGCTTTCCATATTGAGCTTTAATAGGGTATGAAACAGGCGAAGGGCAATGGGAGCAGGTCACAGTTACACAAACCAGTGCGCACCTTCCTGAAGGAGCCTGCTCAGGGTCGAGAGGGCGTGAGAGCCACTTACGAGTTAAATATCGAGCGGCTCGCACCACACCTGCTCCTGCCAGAGGATGAAGGAACGTTCCAGAAGCTCCTCGAGCGCTATCGAGCGAGGCCGGCGCGTGCCTCTCGACTCGGCCGCCGAATATTGCCAATCTCGCCCCGTCGTTCTTTGGGGAAATTTATTTTGAAGTTAAAAAGCTGAGAGGGAGAGTCTTTCTCCCTCTCTCTTTCTCTCTCTCTCTCTCTCTCTCTCTCCTCACAAGCGGGTACGCAACGTTCGCGATATCGCGATCTTCGCGGTTACGCAAGATGCGGTGCAGAGCTTTATTTTTGGACGGAGCTTCCGAAGATTGACCTAAAAAAAAATTATAATAACTGCTCACTTTAAGCATAATGGGCTTTATGAATAACGAGCAGCTTTTATATGTAATATTTATACAGTGGGGACCAAAAGTTTCAGGGCAGTGACACAATTTGTGTTGTTTTGGCTCTGTCCTCCAGCACATTGGATTTTAAATGGAACAGTGACTATGAGGTTAAAGGGCAGACTTTCAGTTTTAATTTGAAGGTTTTTTACATAAATATCGGGTGAACCGTGTATCAATTGTAGCCCTTTTTATACATAGTCCCCCACACTTTAGGGGACAAAAAGTAATTGAACAAATTAACATAAACTTAAATAAAGTTCTCATATTTAATATGTGGTTACATATCCTATATCACAATTCCAGTGAGTCAGAAGTTTGCATACATTAAGTTGACTGTGCATTTAAGTGTTAAAATTTTCATATTTGGTTGCATATTATTTGTATGCCATGACTTCCTGATTACACTGGAACAGTATGGAACACATGGTTGTCTAAATGGCTGTAAGTCATCAAGGGTCTGAGGTATCAAACACGTTTCAAACCATCACTCAGCTGCCAGATATGCAGTAGATATGAATGGATCACTTTAAGGATATGGATGGATCACTTTAAGGATATGGATGGATCACTTTAAGGATATGGATGGATCACTTTAAGGATATGGATGGATCACTTTAAGGGTTGTTTTTCCTCACTCATTTTCCTATTGAACTCTATGAAAAAAAATAAGTCAGGAGAAATAACCCTTAAAGGGATCATCCATATCTACTGCATATCTCGCAGCAGAGTGGTGGTTTGAGGCTCATTTTATACCTCAGACCTTTACTGACTTACAGCCATTTAGTCAACCATGTGATCCATACTGTTCCAGCGTATTTGACAGCTAAATCTAGCCCCACCCCCCAATTCCCATAGAGATCCATTCAAATGCAGAGACGATATAGTATCGTTTGTAAAAGTACCAGAAAATAAGATATCAAGTCTTTTAATGTTGTTGGGTCACAGACATCAGGAAGTCATGGCAAGGAAAAGATATGTGACCAAATATGAAACATTTTAAATGTAAAGGCACAGTGAATTAAAAGTGAAATAATCTGTCTGTAAACAATTGTTGTAAAAATGGAAAAATTAGTTTTAATGACTTCAACCTATGTGTATGTAAATTTCCGACTTCAACTGTGTATATATATAATTATATATATAAATACATATAGTAAAACGTTCAATATTAAATCAACTCTGATATAATACATTTTATATTGATGCAATCAATAACACTTGGACTCATCTGAACTCCAGTTGAGTTAAATCAACACTGAACAATGTCTTATTATATGTATCATGAGTACAGGCTGGGCCCAACAGATGCACCTATGAGGCATTGGCTATGTCATCTTCCAGCAACAGAACACAAGCCCGGGACTCAGATGGGTCTTAGTCAGGTCTTTTGGCTTACACTGCATTATTTAAGACCAACAACATTTTAGCAGTTGTTATCTTGAGGGACACATCTCTATAACTTGTGTTACCTCTCTCCTGTAGTACTGTGTGTGGCATGTAGGGTGTAAACCAGGCACTAGCTCCCCTGTAGCACTGTGTGGGCTGTGCACTGGCTAACTGGAAAAGACCATAAAACTCAGTACAGTGCAGTGTAGTGGAGATGTAGGAGTCACAGATATTACTTAAGCGATTAAAATTGGGAACAAAAAAGTAAAAAAATTCCCCTTTTTGTGTTAAAAAAAATTACGGGGTTAAGAAAACCAAGACTGTGGCCTCAGAACATAACACTTCTGAAGGTTCAGATGAGAATAGCACTATAGCCTGCATCGTTATGTCCCAGACAGTCACCAGTGCTCCACGGTACTTAAGCCTGTGCCTGCTTGTGCTTGAAATATCGAACGTATTTTTATTTTTTTTAAACAAACAAACAGGAAAAACCTCAGGGGTCAAATGTAATTTGTTCCACATGCGGGTGTTCGCAGAGTAGATCGATAATGTTATGTAACGGAGACGGGGGCTGGGTTCTGAAAGGGTGGGTGTGACGGAATGTTCCGGAACTGTCAGAGCATCAGGTGTGGATCAGGTCCGGCAGTGCAGGGGCGGGGTGGGGTTCTATCAAAGCCCCCCCACCTCACCCCAACCCCACTGCTATTCTATTCTCTCCATTTTAAAATGCCACCTGTGTCCAATCGTATATGTACTGCTGAGAGTAGAGACCGAGGGGAAGTTCCAGTTCATGTTAATATACCCCCCCCCCCCCCTCTCCCTCTTTCTCCACCACTCTTCTCTTATTTCTCCTCTTGAATTAGTGGATATAATTACTCATTCATTAATTACTTCCACAAAGTTCCCATTTTAGAAGCTAGTTTTATGTTTGCTGAAATGAAAATCCTTGGTTTCAATTTGTCAGTGTTGCTTATGGGCCAAATTTGTGTATGAGTTGTCTCTGCTCTCTCATTCTCTCTGCTCCCTCTCTCTCTCTCTCTCTGTCTTTCTCTCTCTTTTTTCTGCTCTCTCTCTCTGCTCCTTTTCTCTCTCTGTCTCTCTCTCTGCTCCCTCTCTCTTTGTATCTGTCTCTTTCTCTGTCTCTACCATTTCCTGTCTCTCTCTGTCTCATTCTCTCTCAGTTCAATTAATTTCAATGCATGAATGCAATTGGCATGACATATCATAATCATAAACTACAAAATGGCATACTTTGAGGTAATAAATACAAGCAAAAAGAAGAGATGAAAAATGTACACAGCCTCACTATTTTTTTGGGAAAGTTTCTATTTTGTTTTCTTTTTCTTCCGTCTTGTTGTAAGTGTGGCTTAGAAAAAAATCTCACCTTCATATGATTTTAATGTGTTTTTAATTCTCTTTAATATAAGTCCCCTGTGAAGGAGATGGGCTGTTTTTTTGGCTCACTTTGTTTAGGAAACAACTTTAAAATCTTTCCTTATATTTGTTTCCTGAGGTACTTCAGGTGAAATTTCCGCCCGTTTCGTCATTAAGCTTAATCACATTTTGGCTGCCTTTAGCGGAAAGAAACGTGGCCATTATGAATCCGGCATTACTTTGGCTCATTTACTCAAAGATGCCCGTCGAGTTTTGAATCGGTGTGGAGCAAAAACAGGTCTGACCTGCACGACCCTTAGGTGAAAAATATGCAACCCACGCTAAGAGCTTGCAGTGCCTCTATCTCTTGCTCTTGTAATGGGAGCTCAAGCCCCAGGCCTGGATTTAATCAAAGCAAATGTGTCTTTAACTTTTAATGAAGAAACTCAAGATAAAATCTCTTTTTTTAAAGTCTGCTAAAATGGAAGGGTATCCGCCATTCCACATGAAAAGTTTTGGCGAGACGTGTGGTGTGGTCTACAGAGCGGCCGAGTACTCAAGCCCTGCGCAAATACCCCTGCTCGGCTCGGGGTTCGATTTCCCACCGTGGCTCTCTGTATTGTGATCTCTTCTCTATCTTCTCACCTCTCAGCTTTTCCCCCGTGTGAATAAAGCAAAAAATATGAAAGGATATATTTTAAAAAGTTAATTTTGTTGACTGTTCGCTCGGCCTGCATCTGTGAACGATGGTTCCAACCTTTTTTTTTTTTACAAAACTTTTTTTTCTTCTTCATTTAATTGCCAAAGTTTGGGTCAAATATTTGTTGAATCCAGGTCTCCATCAGTGGATCAATTCATTATTATAATAAATTGAAATGTGCCATTTTAATTCACAGTACAATAATACTTTTGAAAAAGAAATAAAAAGTTAACTAAAGTGGACATGTCAAAATTAATTTTACTTTCCTTGGTAACGTAGCAACAAAGAATGTTGGCAACAATCCATCATGCTCTCATCAAGACATTGTTCTTATTATTCACATCTGCGGTGAGAAGCAAAGCTATGGGATTGGTTCATAGCCAGTGATTGACAGTGCATTGTTAGCTCCGCCCACGCTGGGGCTTGTGACATCGTATTCTTCCTCACTAATGAGTCTGTGTATTAATGCTTGGCTAGCAAACTAGTTAGCAAACAGGCATTTAGCAGATGCTCTTATTCAGAGAGACTCTCACACCTTTAGCGTTTTTACACAGTATCCATTTATACAGCTGGACACCATTTATACACCTCGCTCACGGTGGGAATTCTTTACCTTGACTGACCTACCAATCTAGTACCGCTTTCATATATCACTTGTATCTTGTTTTGTGCTTGATTCTTTAACGCTCATGTAGCACCAGTGTCTTGATTGTGGTGTTGTAGTTTATTGTGTCTTACTGACTTAGCCATAGCTTACTGTGTGAAATAGTCTTGATGTTCATGTCTATGCTGCTACTTGATAAAAATGATAAAAATGTGCTTTACCTGACCTGCTTGTTGTTCTTCCTATGACCTTCATTATGCACTTATTACACATCACTTTGGATAAAAGTGTCTTCCAAATTAATGTAATGTAATGTAATGTATTGAATCGAACCTGCAACCTTTGGGTTACACGCCCGGTTCCTTACCCACTGCACGACACCGCCGCTCTATAATGCCCTTCTGCTTAGCCCGGGGGCCGTATTTACTGCGCACGACTGTGTCCCAGTTTTATCCTCCGGAGCACGGGACGGTTCAGTCTGCATGAAGAGAGGGGGGTGGGGGGGGGGAGAGCCATCTGCTTCCTGCCCGCAGATGCTCCGCTCCGCTGTGGCTGTGCCCCTGTGGAGGCTATATATTCTGGGCAGTTGTTAAATCCTCCCGCCCTCCCCTCCACTGGCAGCCTGCACTGATCCATCTCCCCCTGACTTTGCCAGAGCTCGTACATCTCGGCGGCTGAGGCCATCCTGTTTGGAACATAACGGATACCCCATTAAAACTGATTAAACCCCCCGTGCCAGGGTGCCCCCGTGCAGCCAGCTTTCCGCTATAACTCTGCACTCTGCCCGGCTCTTATTCCTCACTCTGCTCTGGGGCAGAATCACCCCTCAGCTGTGCCGGGCTGGGCTGGGCTGGGCTGGGCTGGGCTGGGCTGGGCTGGGCTGAGCTGGGCTGAGCTGGGCTGGGCTGGGCTGGGCTGGGCTGAGCTGTGCTGAGCTGGGCTGGGCTGGGCTGAGCTGAGCTGAGCTGAGCTGGGCTGGGCTGAGCTGGGCTGAGCTGAGCTGGGCTGGGCTTGGCTGGGCTGAGCTGGGCTGGGCTGGGCTGGGCTGGGCTGGGCTGAGCTGAGTTGAGCTGAGCTGAGCTGGGCTGGGCTGGGCTGGGCTGAGCTGGGCTGAGCAAGGCTAAATCCTTCTCATGCTTTCAATTTTGCTCTCACTGTAACACACACACACACACACACACTCACCTATGCATGTAAACAAGCACACATACACATGTACGACATTTCCTAGTGAATGCGGGACACCTAACGCGATTCTGTCATCGAGCCATCCATCCAGAGTGTGAGGAAATACGCCCTCCTCCCCCCCCTCCACCCCCACTCCTCTCTCCGTCTCCTTGTTAGCCTGCTTTGCATTCTGACCAGTCAATCAATAACCCAATTACCGCTATAATGCGGCCCAATCCACTTGTGTTGCGAGGCGCTGAATTGCAGCATGGGAAGCCATTATCCCCGTCGCCACGGCGAGCTCTTTGTGCCGCTGTTCAGACTTATTAGTTTGCAGTGAGATGGACAGCAGAGAACGCTATCTCCTGTCAGGAATTAATAGCTCTGGGACATGGTGCACTGTGGTGCAGCAATCTCTCTCTCTCTCTCTCTCTCTCTCTCTCTCTCTCTCGCTCTCTCTCTCTCTCTCTCTCTCTCTCTCTCTCTCTCCCTTTTTTTTCTCTCTATCTCCTCCTCCTTCTCCCCCTTTCTCTCTCCCACTCACTTTCTCTCTCTTCTCTCTCTCTCTGCTCTCTCTCTCCCACCCTTCCCCCCCCTTTCTCTCACTCAAATCCCCAAATTCCCCCCCCCCCCCCCCCCGTCTCTTTTTTTTTCTCTCTGTCTCTCTGTCTCTCATAGTTTGAGGCTCTTTAGACACTAAAGTGGTGTTTGTATTATTTCCGGGGAGATTGGAGGCAATGAGGTGTTATTTCATTTTTTCTCTCCGTATTTCCTTCCTGTGCTTCAGGTTCTCAACCTTGAGACCTCATTACGGCGTTATGAGGCTGATAATTATAGTGCAGTGCTTAGCAAAAGTATTCACCCTCTACTGTGAACAAAGTCTTATCCTCCACCTACAGGATTATATGAGTCATTTTGCAGTTTGAGGAATTACAGAAATATATCATTTTGATTATCTGTTTCTGTTCAGGACTGTCATGAACAAACACAGCACTTTTTAATTCTTGCAGGAGGGTGAATACAATCAAAACCTGCACAGAACGTGTACAAAGTGAAATATCATGGTCCTGCTGAAGTCATATTTTATGGAAAAATCTTTTGTGGAGATTGCTGCTCCAAGTCATTTTGGATGGGTCTCTACTTGGACAATGGGACAGTCATTTTCTTTCTCAATTCTTCCTTGTGAAAATTGCTGCAGCTCAGACAACCTCTGGCAGGGTGGATTTCAGTAAGAATGGACCAATCACAAACATTAATTTTCTCTACTGTCCAGGTAAGAATGGGCCAATCACAAACATTAATTTTCTCTACTGTCCAGGTAAGAATGGACCAATCAGAGACATTAATTTTCTCTAAGGTCCAGGTAAGAATGGACCAATCAGAGACATACATTTTCTCTACTGTCCAGGTAAGAATGGGCCAATCACAAACATTAATTTTCTCTACTGTCCAGGTAAGAATGGACCAATCAGAAACATTAATTTTCTCTAAGGTCCAGGTAAGAATGGACCAATCAGATAAATTTATTTTTTATAAGGTCCAGGTAAGAATGGACCAATCAGAGAGATTCATTTTCTCTCAGGTCCAGGTAAGAATGGACCAATCAGAGAAATTTATTTTTTATAAGGTCCAGGTAAGAATGGACCAATCAGAGAGATTAATTTTCTCTCAGGTCCAGGTAAGAATGGACCAATCACAGTCTCACCTTTTCAGTGAAAAATATTGCTTGGTTTGAGATCCCTTTCATTTGAGAGAAGTTTTTATGTTTTGTGTAAGGGACTAAATACAAAAAAAAAAACAAGGACAGTTTAAAGATTTAAACACTGAAATGTTTATTTTAGTTCTGTTTTCTGTGGTTTTGGTGAGTTTGTTTTTGGCTGAGTGAGCTTGGGGGGATAAGGAAAGAAGAGATAATGGAGTCCTGTTTGATGGCCAGAAATCTCTGAGCACGGAAGGCCCCAGAACATCTGAAGGACAGGAGGCTTTGTGGCGCAGTCCCCTGTCGCTGCCCCGTAACCCGTCCCGGGGTGCTCGATTCCCCGCCATGGCACTGCATCCTCACACTGCACAAACACAAAAATAAGTCAATCTTAGCAAGCATTTTAGTCTTATATTTAGACGTAAAATCTTAATTCTGTTACTTTTTTGCTAAATAAGACAAAAATATTGCCAGTGGGGTGAGATAGTTTTACTCATTTCAAGATTAGCCAGTGAGGTAAGATAATTTCACTTGTCAAGCAAAAAGTAACTTAAAACTAGCTAATATTTTTCACTTTAGAGAAAAAAATATATATTTTGAGTCTCATTACAAGACTCAAACACTTGTTAAGACAGATATATTTTTTTGCAATGCTTTTCCAATTCACATTTTTATACAGTTGAAGATGCAGTCATAAAATGTACAATGAGTGTAGCAGCAGGACCAGAGCTTCACATACATTGCTGCTGGGATCCTCTCTTTCAGTGTAAAGCGGAAGGCAGACTGGTCCGCTCTTTGAAACGTTTGAACGATGATGCCTGAGGGATGAACGCAAAGATGAAGCAGAGGCAGAAAAACGTTTAAGAGGACGTGAGCCGAAGCGCATCAGCTAATGAAGGAGCGAGACCAAAAATCGTTTGCAGGGGGGGTGGGCACTATCTCTCTCTTTATCTCTCTCTCTCTCTCTCTCTCTCTGCTGCAGTCCTGATGCCAACGAACACAAGGGGCTGAGTGGGGGGGGGGGTAAACTATGACTCAGTATCTGTTAGCGCTCTGAAGATCTGTGTTTTCACGACCTAATGGAGGCGTAAATGTCCGGCTTGGTGGACACGGTGATGGTAATGCGTTTGTACCGGAGATGGGGGAGGGGGGGTGGGAGGGAGGGGCGGGGGCTGGAGACAGAAAGCCATCAACACTCATCAACAACCTTACTCTTCTGAGCACCCACTTGTGTTATAATAGGCTGATTGGCGGTAAACACAGCGACGGCTGGCGGAATTGGCTGTAACGAGGAGCTCAGAGGCGCTATTTCCATCCGCCGAGCGGCCTTTTTCGGACATCAGGAGGTCAGAGGACCTGAGAACAAACGAGACAAGCCTCCTTCCTCACCATCCTTGACCTCACCCCCTCCCGCCCCCCAATCTCCCCATCTAACTCTTTTTCAGAAAATTATCCTTGTGAATTAATGATGTAATTAAGTCTCTGCATTAGGATGAGGGGCTCGGTGGGGCCTGTACTGTTTACAGCCTGACAACCAGACAGGGACATTTAGAGGTGAGGCTCCTGCAGAGAGCCCTTTCTTTCTCTCTTTTCTCTTTCTTTCTCTCTCTCTTTCTTTCTCTCTCTCTCTCTCTATCTCTCTCTCTCTCTCTCTCTCTTTCTCTCTCTCCCTGACTCTCCTCCGTCTTTGTTTTACCACGCTCAAATTATAATTCAAATCAAATAGGCTTTCCTCCCTGTGAAATAACAACATCGCTAGGGCTCTTGAAAGCAATGTATATGAACCTTCTGGTCCAGCTGCTACATGCATTGCACGTTTTATGACATCTTTAACTGTGTAAAAAATGTGAATTGCAAATGCGGGTGTGTTGATTAAAACTGTGCCTGACAGCCACTGTACAGACGGCTCCTCAGTGGGAGGTGTGGCCTGTTAAGGCCTAAGTGCCCTCACTGAAAAAAAAAAAACAAGCATTTTAATCTAATATTTAGACTTTAGAATCATATTTCTGTTACCTTTTGCTAAATAAGACAAACTATCTGCCAGTGGGGTGAGATAGTTTTACTAATTTTAAGATTTGCCAGTGGGGTAAGATAATTTTACTTGTCAAGCAAAAAGTAACTTGAAATAAGCTAATATTTTTCACTTTTGAGAAAAAAAATAAGATTTTAAGTCTCATTACAAGACTAAAACACTTGTTAAGACATTTATTGCAGTGCTATTACTCAAATCAGGGGCTGTGAGGGCAGAGAACGGCTGGTTTTCCACCCTCACTTTACCTGGGAGACAGGTGTGAAGGCAGTCTGGCCAATCAGTAGCATTAACTGTTCAGTTATCTACCTGGGAGAAAAAAAAAACCAGGGCCGGATCATGTTTGTAGACTGGAGGGCCATATCTGAGTATCCAGTATGCGCCTAGAATGGTGTTGTGCCAGTGTGGGCTGTGGCCGGACATCCAATGAGGCACCAGATAAAAGCAGGGCAGTCTCTGCCTGATTGGACAATAAAAAACTCCACTGGCCAATCAGACGCTCTCTTTCTCTATGCTTTATGACATATAGTTCAAGCAAATTGCTGCTCATTTAGAAAACCCATAATCCCCTGAGCACCCGTGGGAAGAGCTGTTTAGCCTGTAATTTAGCTGAAATCCATGATGTTTATAGTCATGCTAACAAGCTAGCTGAACACATAACAAGGTAATTAGCTGTGATCTAGGGTGAATAATTATACGCAAATTATAAGGAATATGGTGCATCACATTAACCGAATGGGTTAGCCAACATTGTAAAGCCTTCAAACGCACTCATACTGCAGTGTCCACCTGCTTTTCTGCTCACAGGTGGGTTCAAGGCTGCTCACAGGTGGGTTTAGGGCTGCTCACAGGTGGGTTTAGGGCTGCTTATAGGTGGGTTTATGGCTGCTTACAGGTGGGTTTAGGGCTGCTCACAGGTGGGTTTAAGGCTGCTCACAGGTGGGTTTAAGGCTGCTCACAGGTGGGTTTAGGGCTGCTCACAGGTGGGTTTAAGGCTGCTCACAGGTGGGTTTAGGGCTGCTCACAGGTGGGTTTAGGGCTGCTTACAGGTGGGTTTAGGGCTGCTCACAGGTGGGTTTAGGGCTGCTCACAGGTGGGTTTAGGGCTGCTTACAGGTTGGTTTAAGGTAATCTTTGCACACAGCATGACATCAATTCATGACAGAAGCCAAAGTAGTCGCACCAAAACAGAATCCAACACATGTGTGGTAGGGGGGCGTGGTTTTAGGCGCAGCTAGCAAGAGAGAGAGTGAACGCGGGTGGTTTAGGGAACCGGCACAGCTGTCGGCAATCGGGCAATTGGTGACGATTGATTATAGGATTGTTATTGTCAATTAACCAATTGCCTTGATTGTTCGACAGTGAGCCTGAGGTCTTCAAAAGGGCTGGGACAGAAGAGAACGGGAGAAGATACGGCAAGGAAGTGCGTGTGTGTTTGATGAGTGATAATAAAACACACAGTTATCTGAAAAGACGGAGTCCGGTGGTTTATTTAACGAGCACGATTAGCTCACTTCGCTACAGTGGTGGCCAGTACGGGGAGTACGGAGAAAAGGCGAAGAAAAAATAAATAGACCGGAGAATGGAGACGGAAACGACGGAACAAGCGATGTCAAAGACAACATTGGGCAGAGTGCTGGAGGGGCTAGCTGCCATGCAGGAGCGACAAGCAACCGCGCATACGGAACAAATCCAAGTCCTGCGTGAGCAGTCTAGCCTCCAAGCCCAGACATTGGCACAGCTGATAGTCGGAGGGGATGCCACGGGAAGGCAGAGCGTATCCTCCCCGAAATTTAATATCCCAAAGATGACGGCGGAGGATGACGCTCAAGCCTTCCTGGAGGCATTCGAGCTGGCGGCGGAAACCTCCCGATGGCCGATGGAGCAGTGGACCGTGCGGCTCTTACCCCTCCTGTCAGGGGAGGCGCAGCGAGCGGCACATAGCCTACCGACAGCCGTGAGGGCGGAGTACCGGAACCTAAAGAAGGCGATCCTCGACCGGACGGGTCGTACCCCGGAGGAGCACCGGCAGCAATTCCGGGAGTTGGACCTGACGGGAGAGGACAGACCGTTTGCTTACGCCCAGCGGCTGGCGGACATGGCGAGGCGCTGGCTCCGGCCGGAAATAAGATCCGCTACTGGGGTCGTGGAGCAGGTGGTCCTAGAGAGGTTCATCGTGGGGTTGCCGGCGGAGACCGCGAGCTGGGTCCGCTGTCACAGACCCACCAACCTGGATGGCGCCGTCACCCTGGCGGAGGACCACCTGGCACAACACCCCTTCACCCAGCAGCAGAAGCCGGAGCCGGCGCCCAGGAAGAAATTCGCCGCTCGCTCCGCCCCCCTTTCTGTTTACCGTCCCCAGAACCCCTCCTTCACTGCTGTCAGCCCCCGTAACGCTCTGCCCTCTTTTCCCTCCTCAGGCTCAGTGGCGGTGCAGTCCGGCCCACAGGGAGTGCCTCAAACGCCTGGACCGGAGTGTTGGCGGTGTGGACAACTGGGCCACCTGCGCCGCAATTGTCCGCTCATGGAGGTGGGGCAGGTGGTCCGGGTGGTCGGACCGCCCACCTCCGCTCCCGATTCAGAAGGGGCGTACTGTATTCCGGTAAGGGTGCAAGGGAGTGAACACCGGGCGCTGTTGGATTCAGGGGCTATGCAGACCATGATTCACCAGAGCCTGGTTCGAACCGAGGCTTTGAGATCGGCACGTTGGGTGGTAATTAGGTGTGTGCATGGGGATCGACACAAATACCCAATAGTACCAGTGGAAATTTGGATAAAAGAAAAAAAGCATATCATAGAGGCTGCGGTTAGCTCCCACCTCTCGCACCCTCTGATTTTGGGTACAGATTGGGCGGGGTTTAAACTAATAGCGGAAAAACTGATGGGGGTATGATCACGACTGGTAGGGAAGTGTGAGGTGTGTGCAGCGGAAAGTGGTGACGCGGGGTCGTCCGACACTGACGGGGGGGGGCGGCTCCGGGAGAGCCTCCAGTGGAGACTCCCCAGGTGCCGGTGTTCCAACCCATGGAGGATTTTCCACTCGCCCAGTCTCGAGACGATACCCTACGCTTTGCCTTCGACCAGGTGATATGTGTTGATGGTCAGCTGGTGCGCCCTGACGCTGCACGCTCTCACCCGTATTTTTGCATTATTAAGGATAGGTTATATCGAGTGAGTCGTGACACTCAGACAGGTGAGGAGACGACCCAGTTGTTGGTACCGAAAAGCCGGCGGGAAATGATTTTCCAGGCGGCTCATTTCAACCCCATGGCTGGGCACTTAGGTTATGAAAAAACACTAAACCGGATAATGGCCCGATTTTATTGGCCGGGCCTCTGGGCGGACGTACGTAGGTGGTGTGCATCCTGTCCAGATTGTCAGCTGGTAAATTCCCCAGCCATCCCAAAAGCCCCATTGCGGCCCCTACCATTAATTGAGGTCCCGTTTGATAGAGTGGGCATGGACCTCATCGGACCATTTGAACGGAGCACTCAGGGATACCGATTTGTATTAGTTCTCGTGGATTATGCAACCCGGTATCCCGAAGCAGTGCCATTGCGCAATATCTCGGCTAAGAGTGTGGCGCAGGCATTGTTTCAAATAATCTCCCGAGTTGGAATCCCGAAAGAGATTCTGACTGATCAAGGCACTTCGTTCATGTCACGCACACTACGCGAACTGTATGAACTTTTGGGTGTTCAGTCAATTAAAACGAGCGTGTACCATCCACAAACGGATGGGCTCGTGGAACGTTTTAATAGGACTTTGAAATCCATGATTCGGAAGTTAGTACACGATGACAGCCGAAATTGGGATAAGTGGTTAGTTCCTCTATTATTTGCAGTGCGAGAGGTTCCCCAGGCCTCCACGGGATTTTCTCCTTTTGAATTGCTGTTCGGTAGAAAACCACGGGGTATTTTGGACCTGGTTAAAGAAAGCTGGGAGGATGGTCCAAGCCCCAGTAAAAACGAAATTCAATACGTTATGGACCTGCGAGCAAAACTCCATACACTGGGGAGAGTATCACGGGAGAATTTGCTCGAGGCTCAGGAACGTCAGCAAAAACACTATAATAGAGGAACAAAACTACGGCAATTTTCACCGGGAGAGAACGTCTTGGTATTACTACCGACTTCCAGCACAAAATTACTCGCCAAGTGGCAAGGACCCTTTGTGGTCACACGACGAGTGGGGGAAGTCGATTATGAGGTGGAGCGGTCTGATAGAGAGGGGGCGAAACAGATTTATCACCTCAATCTATTAAAAGTGTGGAAAGAGGTGATACCGGTCTCCTTGGTTTCGGTAGATCAGGAGAGAGATGAGCTGGGACCGGAGGTGCCAAATTCGAACGATCAAACCTCCCCCCTTTGTGATAGCCATCTCTTACCGAATCAGAGAACGGATCTTGCCAAGTTGCAAAAGCAGTTCGCTGATGTGTTTTCCCCCCTACCAGGCCACACCAATCTGATAAGTCACCATATTGAGACAACCCCGGGGGTGACGGTGCGTTCGCGCCCCTACCGACTGCCTGAACATGAAAAGAAAGTGGTTCAGGCAGAAATAAAGACAATGTTGGAGTTGGGCGTAATCGAAGAGTCTAACAGTGCGTGGAATAGCCCCATCGTGCTGGTGAGTAAGCCGGATGGATCTGTTCGCTTCTGTGTAGACTATCGAAAGGTAAACGAAGTGTCACGATTCGATGCCTATCCCATGCCTCGGGTCGATGACCTATTGGATCGGCTGGGCACAGCTCGGTTTTTTTCGACACTGGATTTGACCAAGGGCTACTGGCAGATTCCCTTGTCTCCAGAGTCCAAGGAAAAAACGGCTTTCTCCGCTCCGGACGGATTGTACCAATTCCGGACACTTCCGTTTGGGTTATTCGGAGCCCCTGCCACTTTTCAACGTCTCATGGACAGGGTACTGCGTCCGCATGCGGCTTTCGCTGCAGCATATCTGGACGATATAATAATACATAGTGACAACTGGGCTCAGCATGTGCGGCATGTGGGGGCGGTACTGGAGTCCCTGAGACAGGCGGGACTCACGGCTAACCCAAAGAAGTGTGCGATTGGCAGAGCGGAGGTACGGTATTTGGGGTACCACTTGGGAAGTGGACAGGTGCGACCCCTGGTGGACAAAACAGCGGCGATCGCGACCTGTCCACGACCGAAGACTAAAAAAGAGGTGAGGAGGTTTTTGGGACTGGCTGGGTACTACAGAAGGTTCATCCCGGCTTTCTCGGACCTGACCAGTCCCCTGACCGACTTGACTCGGAAAGGTGCCTCAGATCCGGTTCAGTGGACGGAGCTGTGTCGGCAGGCGTTTGAGAGGGTAAAGGAAGCTTTGTGTGGGAAACCGCTCTTGTTCACCCCTAATTTCTCTCTCCCCTTTAATTTGCAGACTGACGCATCGAACAGAGGGCTGGGGGCCGTTTTGACTCAGCAGGTGGAGGGGGTCGACCGACCAGTGCTGTACATTAGCCGAAAGCTATCACAGCGGGAAGAGAAGTACAGCACGGTCGAGAAAGAGTGCCTGGCCATCAGATGGGCGGTCGGGTCCCTCCGTTATTATCTGCTGGGCCGCTCATTCACCCTCTGCTCGGACCATGCGCCCCTCCAATGGCTTCACCGCATGAAGGATACCAACGCCCGAATCACTCGGTGGTATCTGGCTTTACAGCCTTTTAATTTCAAGGTGATTCATAGGCCGGGAGCGCAGATGGTGGTGGCTGATTTTCTCTCCCGTCCGATGGAGGAGGAGGAGGGGGGGGGGAGTTGAGCATTGGCCGGATGGCTTCCCGGCCTAAGTCGGGCGGTGGGGGTATGTGGTAGGGGGGCGTGGTTTTAGGCGCAGCTAGCAAGAGAGAGAGTGAACGCGGGTGGTTTAGGGAACCGGCACAGCTGTCGGCAATCGGGCAATTGGTGACGATTGATTATAGGATTGTTATTGTCAATTAACCAATTGCCTTGATTGTTCGACAGTGAGCCTGAGGTCTTCAAAAGGGCTGGGACAGAAGAGAACGGGAGAAGATACGGCAAGGAAGTGCGTGTGTGTTTGATGAGTGATAATAAAACACACAGTTACCTGAAAAGACGGAGTCCGGTGGTTTATTTAACGAGCACGATTAGCTCACTTCGCTACAACATGGCTTTTACTATAATTGTAATTTATTCTTTTTGTATTGTAGGGACTAATAATTTTAACGATGTAAAAAAAACTAGCTGTTTAATGAAAACTGCCTTGTTTTGAGGGGGCAAAAAAGAAAAGCTTTTTTTCCAGTTTTCCACATGATCGGGGAATTCACAGTCTGTTGGCATTTCAATTGTGTAGGGATGTGATTTCCAAAAGTTAAGGGACGCATGCACCAATGTGTCACGCTAACTCTAAAGAACTGTGTGTGGTTTTTCAGGATGGTCTAAATATGCAGTGGTGAAGCAACAGATATTTATATTTATTTTACCTTTCAGATAGCATGCTACATATTCAGGGCAGTTTGTGAGTTATGTATGTACCATGGATTTGAATGAGTGAACGTCTATGATGCCACAATATACAGTACAATATACAGCACAATACACAGTACACAGAACTGCACTGCTCCAAAAACATCACTGACTACTTGCTCTTCACATTTTTCATTCTCGGACTTAGTTAGTCCAGTTAAAATACAGAGGTAAGAGGCACAGGTAAACTGTACAGGTAAAATACAGAGGTAAGAGGCACAGGTAAACTGTACAGGTAAAATACAGAGGTAAGAGGCACAGGTAAACTGCACAGGTAAAATACAGAGGTAAGAGGCACAGGTAAACTGCACAGGTAAAATACAGAGGTAAGAGGCACAGGTAAAATGTACAGGTAAAATACAGTGGTAAGAGGCACAGGTAAAATGTACAGGTAAAATACAGTGGTAAGAGGCACAGGTAAACTGCACAGGTAAAATACAGAGGTAAGAGGCACAGGTAAAATGTACAGGTAAAATACAGAGGTAAGAGGTACAGGTAAACTGCTCAGGTAAAATACAGAGGTAAGAGGCACAGGTAAAATGTACAGGTAAAATACAGTGGTAAGAGGCACAGGTAAACTGCACAGGTAAAATACAGAGGTAAGAGGCACAGGTAAAATGTACAGGTAAAATACAGTGGTAAGAGGCACAGGTAAAATGTACAGGTAAAATACAGTGGTAAGAGGCACAGGTAAACTGCTCAGGTAAAATACAGAGGTAAGAGGCACAGGTAAACTGCTCAGGTAAAATACAGTGGTAAGAGGCACAGGTAAAATGTACAGGTAAAATACAGTGGTAAGAGGCACAGGTAAACTGCTCAGGTAAAATACAGAGGTAAGAGGCACAGGTAAAATGTACAGGTAAAATACAGTGGTAAGAGGCACAGGTAAAATGTACAGGTAAAATACAGGGGTAAGAGGCACAGGTAAACTGCACAGGTAAAATACAGTGGTAAGAGGCACAGGTAAACTGCACAGGTAAAATACAGTGGTAAGAGGCACAGGTAAACTGCTCAGGTAAAATACAGTGGTAAGAGGCACAGGTAAACTGCACAGGTAAAATACAGTGGTAAGAGGCACAGGTAAACTGCTCAGGTAAAATACAGAGGTAAGAGGCACAGGTAAAATGTACAGGTAAAATACAGAGGTAAGAGGCACAGGTAAACTGCACAGGTAAAATACAGAGGTAAGAGGCACAGGTAAACTACAGAGGTAAGAGGCACAGGTAAACTGCACAGGTAAAATACAGAGGTAAGAGGCACAGGTAAAATGTACAGGTAAAATACAAGTGGTGTGTAAATTCCGTTCACACTTCTGCAAGTGCTTGTGTCAATCAATAACCATTTGTGAGGTGACCTTTTTTGCATTTATTAAAAATGTTAATGCAATTTCATAATTCAGATATGATTTGTTTCTACTGCTAATGAGTACAAAGCCACCAACCAGCAGCTGACAAATCCTATTCTTATCACATAACAAGGAAACACAAATTGATTGCTGACACATTTTCAGCAGTACCACTGTATAAATTGGCTTAATATATGCTAATAGTCATGAGCACCGCTCCGTGTATCAGCATGCGTGTGTTCATAATGTGGAATGATTAAATGACTAATTGACAATATTCAGGTACTGTAACGATTGTACGATTGCACTCAGCAAAAAAATGGCGGTGTACATTTAACACTCAAGGGTGTTAAATGTACACCAGCAGTGTTAGATTTACACTGGAATTGTTGCTGTGTACAAAAGGTGACTGAATGAGGCAGCCATTTCAGCAGCTTGCCACTGTAGGACTGAATAATGGGCTATATAATCCCATGTGACCTTATTTATCCCATCCCATTGACCTCGGAGACTAATGGACCAATGAGAGAGGTCCCTTGCCATAACCTTTTCTCATGTTGTGTTGTGTTATAAGACATAGTTGGGGCGCATTACTGACGATTGATTATAGTTTAAGAACAGCACAAGGTTAAGTTGTTATACAAGAAGGAGACGGTTGGATCTGTGGTGAAACATAAACGTAACTAGTTAATCAGTTTAACTCAGTTTAAATGATTGCCATTGAGGAGAGGAAGTTGATTAACGACTTATTTCAAAGGAATTTGCCTGGTTACATCTCCATCTGTCCATGCTGTTCTACTTCTGGGAGACTATGCATTACAGAACGCTCGCTCTCCAATCCCTGTTCACCAATAAACAGAGTCTGCTGAGTAAACCAAAAAAGCTAAAGAAATGCAAAAGAAATGCTGTGTAAGTCGCTCTGGATAAGAGCGTCTGCTAAATGCCTATAATGTAATGTAATGTCAATGGGGCACTCACAGTCTGGTGGTCACTGGGGGACACAGTCTGGTGGTCAATGGGGCACTCACAGTCTGGCGGTCACTGGGGGACACAGTCTGGTGGTCAATGGGGCACTCACAGTCTGGTGGTCACTGGGGGACAGTCTGGTGGTCAATGGGGCACTCACAGTCTGGTGGTCACTGGGGGACACAGTCTGGTGGTCAATGGGGCACTCACAGTCTGGTGGTCACTGGGGGACACAGTCTGGTGGTCAATGGGGCACTCACAGTCTGGTGGTCACTGGGGGACAGTCTTGTAGTGTAGAATGTAATCTGCGCTCTCTGGAGTTGATAGCGGAGGTGGCAGTAATTAGTGTGGTTTGTGAATGCGATTGCGAGAAAGGGGATCAAAATAGATCAAAAGGAACCGTAATTTCAACCCCAGAGAGATCTCTCTCTCTCTCTCTCTCTCTCTCTCTCTCTCTCTCTTTCTCTCTCTCTATCACTCTTTCTCTCTCTCTCTCTCTATCACTCTTTCTCTCTCTCTCCCTCTCTCTCTCTCTCTCTCTCTCTCTCTCTCTCTTTTTCTATTTCCAGTTGTGTTCATGCTCTTTGCTGCATTTCGGGAGACTGCAGACAGGCAGTCGACCGTATTTGGAATTTGCCCAGTTTTTAAAGACTAAATTAATGAGAAGTAAAAGAGTCATGATCTGTGCAAGCTGTAAGAGTGGCTTCACAGTAAAAAATAATAATAAATAAATAAGTGCTGCTCGATTTCCAGAGAGACCAGATGGTTAAAATATTCTGCACTTTGTCACAGAAGGACAGTTAGATGCTACCTGCAGTATGTTCCTAAATCAAAAGCAATAGTTATGTGGGGGGGGGGGGCTCATTAAGTCAGCCTGCCAAGAGATTTATGAAGCACATTTTATCTCACTTATGTCATCATCATTAGAGGAGAACCAGCAGGACATTCCCATCACTGAAGCCTTTGCCAAACCCATAAACAACATATTTCCGAGACGTGCGAAGCTCATTTTTACAAATACATAATTGCTTCGGTGATGAGGGAAGAGCACCCGTAACCAGAAGGTGGTGGGTTTAAATCTTTTTTTTCCGGATGATTGCGCTTGACTCGCACTGCAGTCGGAGCCAAATGAAATAAGCGTGGCCGCCTAGCGGAACGAGCGGCGCAATAACTGCTATCTCGCAGCTGCCGATTTTCCCGCAGTTTGGGGTGTAGCTCTTACTGTTTTTTTTTTTGTTGTTGTTTTTTTTCACGGTCCAAAAACGTTTTCCGCTTGTAAAGGCTTCCTCGTGAGAGGTGATTGTACGCCTCCAGCCTCCTCAGAAAAAGACAAGAAATTTACGAGGTAAAAATAAGGTGCGGAAGAGGACTCAGCCACGCATTATTTCAGCGGGAGGCCTAAAAGGCATTATGAAATATGAATGGAAGGCTTCAATAGGAAACGCACACACAGGGGGGGGGGCGTGTAAAGTGGGGCAGGTTCTGTAAAAGTCTCTTTTGAGTCCACCTGCTGAGGTAGATGCAGCCTGTCTTTCAGCTGGGGGGGAGAGGGGGTGGGGGGCCAGGGGGTGGGGGGCCAGGACGTGTTGGGGGTGTAGGCGGCAGGACGCAGAAGAAGCCTTCATCTCCTGTACCCACAATCCTCCACCCCCCCCATGAAAAAAAAAAAAAAACAGCACTGCGTGTAACTGTGTGGCCGTGATTGACAGGCTAGGTTTGGGGAATGTATTAAAGCATGTTGAGTATAGAAGCCATAGAAACAGGGATGTGGGTGGGGGGTGGGGTTTGGGCAGCGGCCCCAGGATGTGAAGCTGCAAAGTTTCATCTGATGTTCATATACAGGGTCTCATTTCATGTCACTATACATGACTGTCGTCAGGCATTAACCCTGTGGACTGTGGACATGGAATGGTAGAAGACCAGGCTGCTCCAAAATGGCCGCTGGGGGGGGCGGCGGGGGGCAGGTAGACTGTTAAGAAGGGTTGTGTTGAAATACATTTTTTTTTTTTTTGAAGGGACAAAGTACCATTAACATTTTCTACAGATTTAATATGAAGCAGAACCAATGAGAACTGCCCCAAGACCCTGCACACTTTAACCCAAGACCCGGCACACTTTTACCCAAGACCCGGCACACTTTTACCCAAGACCCTGCACACTTTAACGTCGACAGACTCTTTTTCTCTTTTTAGCCACAGCGACTTACACAGATAACATTCTTTGCATAAAATCTATTTTTACAGCTGGATATTTTTCTGCTGCAGTTTGGGTTAAGTGCCTTTGCACAGGGGCACAGCCGCAGTTCCGCAGGTGAGCATCGAACCTGCAACCTTTGAGTTACATGCGCAGTCCCCTGACCGTGCCTCCGTGCTGGACCGCTCCCTCTGTCATACATTTTATTCTCTCTTGGTTCATTACTTTCAACAGGAATACACTTTATACAAGGACATAAGGACAAAGTAGGTTACTAATAAGAAGAGTCCATGCTTTCCATCCTAGCTTTTTATTCGCCTGTATATCCATCTATTTTATATATTTGTGTTGTTTTATTTGCTTCCATTTCTTTTATCACCAGATGGATGTGGAGATCTCATTTTTTAAAATATTTTTATGTGTTTGTATGTGTGTGTGTGTGTGTGTGTGTGTGTGTGTGTGTGTGTGTGTGTGTGTGTGTGTGTGTGTGTGTGCATGTATGTGTGTGTGTGTGTGTGTGTGTGCATGTATGTGTGTGTGTGTGTGTGTGTGTGTGTGTGTGTGTGTGTGTGTGTGTGTGTGTGTGTGTGTGTGTGTGTGTGTGTGTGCGTGCGTGTGTTTGTGTGCATGTTGCCTGGGAACACCTGTTTATGGTTGTTTCTACAGCGCTAGGCATTCGCTTACAAAGAGATATTCTACCATTCAATCTCTGATCACAATTCATGCCATAATACGACAGGAGAGTGATTCACATGAATGAATATTGATTTGTTGTCTCCATAAACTGTCTCCATATCTGTAACATTTTAGTCTCAGGCACCTCCATAGCCTTTTTACAGAAAGCTGAAATACAGGTCTGCAATTTTTCTTTTTCTTTTTCTTTCCCTTTTTAGTACATTGTGAACCTCTAAAAGCCTGAAAAAATAATTTATTTCTTGCAATAACACACACACACACACACACATTTCACTGTTGCTCGCTTTGCTACTTCACGTCTCCCTAATATCAAGTGATTCATTGACTATGGTCTGTATTCTCATAGCAATTTAGCAGGGAGAAAGCAGAGTCGAGACAGGTTGAGGAAGATCCATTATCATCCACCCAGCCGCTGTAAACAAAATGGACTCCCAGGTGAATTTCACCTGACAAAACTACACTGAATCTCCCCGTCTCTCATCAACTGACCGAATACCTCCCGTGTGCCAGAGTTTGAGGCACAAAGTGTACGCTACATGTCATTGAACTGGACTTCTTGTATGTTTTTAAAATGTTTTTGTATATTAATCCTTTCATTTATGTTGGATCTTGGTTTCGTATCTTTTTGACAGAAATACAACATTTTTGTGCTAATTGTAAAAATGCACGTAAAAATATTTTTTTCCTGTTCATTTCTGCCACTTGCAGTAATTTCTAATGGACCAGTAATCTACTCTAACTAATCAATTAAATATCTTCAATTATCTACCCATACATTGACTATTTAAATGAACAGGCAATAGATCTTGTTCAATTAAGTAAAAAATCAGGCTGTTATTTATTTAAGAGACCCAAACAAGCTGAATTTTGTTTAGTTAGGACAAAAGTAACTTGAATGAACTTTTTTACTTCTGCAAGCCTTTTCAGACCATGATTCATGATGAATTTACTATTTTAAATAGTTACATACAGAACAATGTTTGGTTAATAGGTTAATCAAACCTAAGTAGTTCATGCCAGCTGGAACACAGCACAATTATACAGTACTGAGAAATAATTGTTTACAAAACATCTGCACTTTCTAGATTTTACAGCATAAGTGACAAGTGTGTGAAACATATAATGCCATTGTTCTTTATGGCACCAGCAGCTGTGGTATATGCAGTGCTGGTATAAGAAGATTAAGTATTTGATTTTGTTGCAGTGAAAATATTTTCTAAATATTATTATTTTAATTTTAATTGGATGTCCCTTGTTGTGTAGGTATCAGAATAGTACAATATGGTTCTTGAGACTCATGCTCCCTACAGGGGATCAACATTGCGGGGAATTGGGGGGTTTTCGGAGGATATCACAACGCCCTAAAAAGGTGGCTGCAGTTGGACACTAGTAGGCAGTGCAGTGGGTCATTGGTTCTATCCCCAAGGTAAATGTGTCGGGATCGTATATCTGTTTTGTTTATACATACTGTATGCCGATGGTTTAAACATAAGGCCAAGACAAAGAGAATGTTCCAGGATATCTGTCATTTCAACTGAGTTGCGCAGTAGCAGTAGATTGTCTGTCTGTCTGTCTGTCTCTATCCCTCTCCCTAATTCTCTCTCTCCTCCTATTGTTCTCTTTCTCTCACCATCTGACTGTCTGTCTCTTTCTATCTCTCCGTCACTCATTCTGTCTTTTTTCTTTCTCTGGCTCTCTCTCTATCTCTCTCTCTCTCTCCCTCTCATTATCTCCCTCCCTCCCTCTCTCTCTCTGTCTGTCCATTCCACTTTTTTTAAACAGAAAGCAACCTGCCGCTGCCACCCTGATGAGCGGATGCCTGGGGATTGTGAATTTGGAATGTGTTTGTTCAGAGTTTAAAACACGGAGAGACACTGAAGCTGTCAAACGAACATAAATTTCAGTCCGTAATGAGGAGCCCGTTCCTCATTTGTTTGCTCAGGCCGCGCTCATCAATTGTTACATTAATTCCATGTTTTATTTCATACCAATAAAGTCCAACCAGCTTTTTTATAATGTAGTTCAAAGCATGGATTCCCCCGGCTTATTGTTTAATTAAATGAATAGGCGAGAGCTGAATGGTGAAACTGAGAAGGCTCAATCATCCACCATTTAATTAGCAGTTTTTCAATCTCTGGTAAATGGCAGGGGGATTACATAATCACAGAGTCATCCTCAACACAGAAATTACCACTGCATATTAAGTCATGTGATTCTGTTTGATTCCAGAGCCTTTTTGGTTCATCTTGCATCATATCAAGCCATCTTTTTCTAGCTGTATCTTATTGTAGCTTTACAGTAACGAGTCCAATAAAAATACATGTTAATAAATATTTTATTACAGACAGGCTAACGTTAATAGCACGCTAGCACTTATTCTTGTTTTATGTAAAGGTTGCTAAGCAGTTTGAAGAGTGTTGATACGGATGGTATCCATATGTCACGGCCTTCTCTGTCTTCAGATCTGAACCAAATTGAGAATATATAGAATATTCTGGGGGGAAAAAACTCCTGAGACAGTTTTCCTACTTTCACCCACAAGGGTGGGTGGGATGGCATTGTCATATTTCTTCAGTGGACGTCAATATGCTAGTAGATGCTAGTATATGCTAGTAGATGCTAGTATATGCTCGTAGATGCTAGTATATGCTAGTAGATGCTAGTAGATGCTAGTATATGCTCGTAGATGCTAGTAGATGCTAGTAGATGCTAGTAGATGCTAGTAGATGCTAGTATATGCTAGTAGATGCTATGCCAAAGTGAATATAAGCCATACTAGACATATTCTATGAAATCACATTCTGTTTTTCTTCTGATTTTTGTTAACCCATCAACAATAAATTAGAAAATATTTTTTTTACATTTAAATAATATTTATAATAATAAAGGTTAACGAGAGAGAGGGCATGTGTGTGTGTGTGTGTGTGTGTGTGTGTATAAGAGTCTGTGTAAGAGGAGATTTTAGTGTGTGTATGTTGTCCTCAGGCTATAAATAACCATTTTCTAGTTTCACAATATGAAAAAGCCAGTATCTGCGGGTGACTTTAGAAGAGTTGCAGTATGACAGCTGCAGGCTGAGGTCCCATCCCTGCCTCGAAAAAAAAGGGCCAGATCTCGTCCGTCCGTCTACGCCGAGGCAAAGCAGGTTAACTGCCCCCGCTCAAGAGAACAACACATTCTCCAACCCCAGAATTGAGCCTGCAACCTCCAGGTCAGGAGTCGAGTTTTCTTACGCATCGCTCCACAGCCACGGGAGCGGTAGCTTTGAATCACAATGCGCCGTCACCCGCTGATCTCGACTGCCTCTCTCTCTGAGTCCATCTGCTGCCAGACCAGCTTTTAGAAAGCTGACTTTCCCAGTCTCAAATATTATTCTTTTTTTATTTATGTCAACAATATTCGCAAACAGACACAGCAAGCAGAAACATAGTACCCCAAAACCAATTTTTATTTCCTCCCAACCCCCAAACCAGTGACCCCCCCCCCCCCCCCTCTGGGGACAATGCAGAGCTTTTTTCTCCTAATCAAATTCTTGGTGAAAATAATGTGTGTATGCCTGTTTATGTTCATACCAAATATGGATTACATTTTATAAATGGCTGACTGCTCTAATGCTTTTTTATTGGACCACAGTAAAACACAGAGAACACCAAGAAAACATCCCCAATCTGCAACTGTAGCTTTATCAAAAACAGATCAAATAAAGTTGGCATGACCTCCCTGTAAATGTTTGACCTCCATCGTGCACCCTCTATACCTTAACCCTTCAATGTGTTTCTACCTTAACCCTCCATCGTGCACCCTCTATACCTTAACCCTTCAATGTGTTCCTGCCTTAACCCTTCAATGTGTTCCTGCCTTAACCCTTCAATGTGTTCCTGCCTTAACCCTTCAATGTGTTCCTGCCTTAACCCTTCAATGTGTTCCTGCCTTAACCCTTCAATGTGTTCCTGCCTTAACCCTTCAATGTGTTTCTGCCTTAACCAAAGCAAACATTGTGGTGTATATTTAACACCCTAGGGTGTTTATATGAGACTGTGGTCACACCAGCAGAGTTAGATTTTTGCTGTGACTCTTCAATGTGTTGTTCCTGCTCCTACCCCCAGTATTTTTAACATTTCTGTGTCGGATTTTGGTAATAGTGATAATAAATTATAGAAGAGACACGACGCTTCATCAGGTATTTTTGATGAATACCTTCTGGTGGAAACGTTGTGTCTGTGTGTTCATTAAACACTGACTGGGATCATTCTTCAGTGTGCAGGTGAGCTTTTTTGTGTGTGTTTCTACTCATGAATTTACCCTA
>CM040406.1:67548381-67585881 GCA_022702515.1 Ilyophis sp. 1 JC-2022 | reverse complement strand
AATAGAATATCAAATCTAAATATAATAATAATAATAATAATAATAATAATAATAATAATAATAATACTCAGTGCTTTTTTTGCTTTTGGGTAATTTAATAAACATGCCTCAGTGAAAAAGTAGTATACTTTAGTATACTTTAGTGTACTTTAGTGTAATACTAAGGTTGTTACAAGTATATGTTTCCTTTTTGTACTTAACTTGAAGTATGTTTAAAATTTACTTTTAAAAGGTGTACTTCAAGTATAGTCTCAAACACACCTTAATACTTTAAAAGTTTGTTTCAAACACACTGGTGACATAATGAAATTGTACTGCAAGTGTATGTAAGATACCAACAAATCATACTTTTTAAAAATATTCTTAAGTACACTAAAAATAGTCCCATTTTAACATACACAGTGCACTTGAAGTACTTTAGTGCACTTAGTATACTTAAAGCACTGCCAATTTAGCACAAAGTGCATAATTAGTACAAAAACTACTAAAAGTATATTCTGAAAAAGTATATTTCAAGTATAATCTTTTTTCACCTGGGTGGACAAGAGAAAAAAAAAACAAAGATGCATTTGAGGTAATTAATGCACGAGAAGATGCCGAACAACAGGTTATTATACAATTTTAAGGACATTGTACGGCAGACTCAGACCCGGAAACAACAGGGTTTTGTTGGCAGTGTAGTATAATGGTTAAGGAACTGGCCTTATAACTGAAAGGTTGCAGGTTCGATTCCCAGGTAGGACACTGCCGTTGTACCCTGCGGCAAGGTACTTGACCTGTTTCGCTTCAGTATATATCCAGCTGTATAAATGGATAATATAATAATAATAATAATAATACCTGGCATTTATATAGCGCCTTTCTCGACACTCAAAGCGCTTACAATGATGAGGGGAAACTCGCCTCAACCACCACTAATGTGCAGCACCCACCTGGGTGATGCAGCGGCAGCCATTTTGCGCCAGAATGCTCACCACACATCAGCTGAGGTGGAGAGGGAGAGAAGAATTTTTTTTTTTTGCCAATTAAACTGGGGGATGATTCAGTGGCAGATTGAAAGAGCCTGGGTTGGGAGTTTAGCCAGGACACCGGGGAAACCCCTACTCTTTGCGATAAGTGTCATGGGATCTTTAATGACCACAGTGAGTCAGGACCTCGGTTTAACGTCTCATCCGAAAGACGGCATCTCCTACAGCACAGTGTCCCCATCACTGCACTGGGGCATTAGTGTTTTTTATTTGACCAGAGGGAAGACTGCCCCCTACTGGCCCACCAACACCACTATGTAAAAAATGCAACAAAAAAAAAGTTGTGTAAGTCGCTCTGGATAAGAGCGTCTGCTAAATGCCATGATAATAACGTTTTAATGAGATGACCGAGAGACTGGGAGTCGGGAGGAACAGATTTCAGAAGTTTATTCCCTTTTAACTTTCTTGTCTTTCCTGTTAAACGTGCGAGTGATATTCAAAAATGAGCAGCTCGAGGAACGCCCCAGCCAGTGAACACACAGCGTGCGTTAGCTGCCTACCAGGGCCCCCGCTGCTGAACAGCTGTGGGTCCGTCACAGTGTGGGGAAACTACTGCAGTGCATTCACATCAAATTCACCACTTATTTACTTTTTATTTATTTTAGTTTTTAACCTCTTGTTCTCCCTAATGTGGAATACCGATCATGTTTCTCATTCCCGCCGACCGCCGCTATCGTCTCGGGGGAAATGTGGACGAGCATGTGCTCTTCCTCGAAGCGCGTGATGTCAGATGGCGCTTGTTAACGCACCGTGCATCGCAGAGTATGCTCGCACGGACATGAGGAGGAGGAAGAGGAAGATACTAGTGGGCTGATTTACTAAGAGCTTTAGCGCGTGCAAAACTAATAACACAACCGATGATTGGTGCAAAACAAAATCCCATGACCAATCACTGGTCGTGTTATTAGTTTTGTGTAAATCAGGCTCTTGATAAGCAGATCGACAGGCAGACTTGTGGGTGCCCAAACGACTGGCGTGGGCGTCGCTGGGGAGTGATAAGATGCCGTCATCTCTGCTGATTGTAACGCTCACTGGACAGATGCTACAGCCGAATATGCGTCGTCCCGTGGGGCTACAGCCCACAGCTGGCAATGTCACAATCCGGGCTCAATACCAGAACATAAGACACTACTCATAGTACAACAATGTGAAATAAAAATTAAAAATGAAAGAGAGAGAGAGACCCGTTCATAATTTGTGAATGTATTTATTTCCTAAATGTTGGTTACAATGTTACCAGCTAGCTGCTTTGGCAAAATAGTTTTGATACATTCATGCCAATAAAGCATTTTTTATTTAATTGTGAGAGAGAGAGAGAGAGAGAGAGAGAGAGAGAGAGAGAGAGAGAGAGAGATCTGGAGCTGTATGGACAGATGTGCAGACAGAATAGATGTGATTTCCCAGAGAGAGGACAGGTGTGTGTGTGTGTGTTTATAACGGGGTGATTTCCCAGAGAGAGGACAGGTGTGTGTGTGTGTTTATAACGAGGTGATTTCCCAGAGAGAGGACAGGTGTGTGTGTGTGTTTATAACGGGCTATTTCCCCGAGAGAGGACAGGTGTGTGTGTGTGTGTTTATAACGGGGTGATTTCCCAGAGAGAGGACAGGTGTGTGTGTGTGTTTATAACGAGGTGATTTCCCAGAGAGAGGACAGGTGTGTGTGTGTGTTTATAACGGGCTATTTCCCCGAGAGCGGACAGGTGTGTGTGTGTGTGTTTATAACGGGGTGATTTCCCAGAGAGAGGACAGGTGTGTGTGTGTGTTTATAACGAGGTGATTTCCCAGAGAGAGGACAGGTGTGTGTGTGTGTTTATAACGGGGTGATTTCCCAGAGAGAGGACAGGTGTGTGTGTGTGTTTATAACGGCGTGATTTCCCAGAGAGAGGACAGGTGTGTGTGTGTGTTTATAACGGGGTGATTTCCCAGAGAGAGGACAGGTGTGTGTGTGTGTTTATAACGGGGTGATTTCCCAGAGAGAGGACAGGTGTGTGTGTGTGTTTATAACGGGGTGATTTCCCAGAGAGAGGACAGGTGTGTGTGTGTGTTTATAACGGGGTGATTTCCCAGAGAGAGGACAGGTGTGTGTGTGTTTATAACGGGGTCCAGTGGAGAGCAGATTTAAAGGGTTCCGGCAGGCGGAGGTGAGTGAGACTGCGATCTGACTGTTTCATGAATATTTCATGTCTTTTAGCTGGAAGGGATGCCCCGCGAAGGATTTATCAACACTTCCCAGCATGCATTGTGTGTGATCTCCCTCTCTCACTCCCTCTTTCTCTGCGTCCTATGTACTCTTTCTTTATCATCCCCCTCTCCTGGCTCTCTATGTGCTCTCTCTATACTGTGTAAGCCCTGGGCTTTCCCTCTCCCTCTGTGAAAGTCTGACACACACACACACACATTGTATGGCCCCTCCTCCACAGCGGTTATCAGATTAGGCGTATGACAGGCTGCTGAAATATGCACACTCTCAGAGGTTCATGAATTTGCAATGACACCAGGCCGAAGTGGTCGAAGGGCCTTCCGCTGTGCTCAGCTTGCTCAACAAAGTGAAAAGACCAGAATCAATACAACATGTGTTCCCGGGACTCATTAAAATGCAACACTCAAAATGTTGTTTTCATTTTTTTTTTTTTTTTTTGCGTCGGCTCAGTGAGAGTGAGAGAGAGAGAAAGAAAGAGAGAGAGAGAGACACTTCCCCAAAATTATCTGGTTACTGCAGTATCGTTGTCAATCAAGTACATATCTGACATTTACAAGAGGATGTGGATGAAACAACCATTTTCATTTATAAAATCTGCGCTTGTTAAAATGGGTGACTTATTTTGATTGGTTTCTTCAAGATGACATAAGTTTATCTGCGGAAAAAAGGAGGGAGGGTTACATTTTTTCTTTTTGTGGGTGGTTGTCTCACCGTGTATTTCAATGCTATTCAAATAAAGTTGATTTAAATTTGAATTTCAGAAAGTGTGCAAGGAGACAAACATCCAGAATTGTTGTGTATGAGAGAGAGAAAGAGAGAAAGATAGAAAGAGAGAGAGAGTGTGTGTCATTTCTCAGAAATAAACATAGAGGAGTTTCTGAAGCCCCCAGCGGTGGTCCTCTGGAGTGATTAAGTGATAAAAACACGTTCCTAACTTCAGTGGAAAGATTTTTTTGTTGTTGTTGTTGTTGTTTAGTTTTGAGTTGTTTCCTGGGACTGGCAGTAGATAAGATGTGCTCTAATTCACTTCTGTGCGGGGGTGGCAGTGGAGGCGTCGTAAGGGGGTTTGTTTGAGTCAGGACCTGTCTGGTGAATTGTATATAATGAACAGACGATACACACCCCGCCCCCCCCCTCCCCCCCCCCAACCAACCACTGCCAGTTTCAGGCGCTGTCTCTTTTCGCTGTCTGACGCAAGACTAAATATATCATTGTGTTAATGACATCTCACAATAACTACTCTAAGTGACACTTACTCCACTCCACACTGGGGCCAAGAGCAGAGCTTTCTGAGAATCTGGAGAGCGGAGAGGAGATGTTTGTCTTGTTCAGTTAAGGCGGTCGCTAATTAGATCACTGCCTGCTACCGGTAACGAAGTACAGGGACTGTGACCATCCATGACAGGAAGTGAGGTGCGCTGCAGCCACTGTGACCCTTCAGGGCAGGAAGTGAGCTGAGAATTTGAGTAAGACTGAACATCCAACCCTATTGCCCTTTTGGGCCAAATTCGGCACAGATTCCATACTGGACCAAAGGGCCCATTCAGGCACTAGAACAGTACCTCAACATGACAAGCGACCCAGCAGGTACTAGAACAGTACCTCAACACGACAAGCGACCCAGCAGGCACTAGAACAGTACCTTAACACGACAAGCGACCCAGCAGGCACTAGAACAGTACCTTAACACAACAAGCGAACCAGCAGGCACTAGAACAGTACCTCAACATGACAAGCGAACCAGTAGGCACTAGAACAGTACCTCAACACGACAAGCGACCCAGCAGGCACTAGAACAGTACCTTAACACAACAAGCGAACCAGCAGGCACTAGAACAGTACCTTAACACAACAAGCGAACCAGCAGGCACTAGAACAGTACCTTAACACGACAAGCGACCCAGCAGGCACTAGAACAGTACCTTAACACAACAAGCGAACCAGCAGGCACTAGAACAGTACCTTAACACAACAAGCGACCCAGCGGCCCTGGTTACTGATTTTTATTTCCACCAATGAACCGTGGCTCCATAAGCCATTGATCTGTACACAGCGACACTGGTTCATTCGCAGGTTAGACCACAGTAGAACGTTTCGTATACGGAATATCCGAGAACAATCTTCAGCTGCCATTTATGAGCTTATGAATACATGTAGCTAAAATGTCAGCTCGCGTATGTGACGGGTTAACTAAGTAAAAAAGGTTTGCACAAAACCCAGAAACGGATAATGGGCCGGGTTCTCACCACCTGTCACTGCAGGTGCAGCGAGGTGCCAATTACAGCCACCAACCTCCCAGGACAAAAACGCATCACACCTCCACCTCGTGCAGATGTGACATTTATTCTTCTTCTAGTGTTGTCTCAGTACTGTGTGAAAGTAGGGGTGGGAGGGGGGTTTGGGAAATATATTTTCGCTAAGCTCCAAAATGGAGTCTACAGATCTGTATTGCATTGAGCTTTTTCACAGGCTATAGAGCACATGTTTTTAATGTGTGAGCTGCAGTGTTGATATACATATCTGTATATTATGCATTGTGGTTATAGGGCTGCATGGACGGGTACAACTATTAAATTGAAAATTGAATTGAAAAAAACTTTATTTCAATCAAGTAACAAAATACAAACCAAAAAATAAATAAATAAATAAAAAATTTTAAAAATACTTTTCAGTATCTGCTGAAATCCTGAGAAAGGACTATGTGAGCAGTGTGGTGTTCTTGCCCTCTATGTAAACAGTACAAGCACTAAAGGTCAGTTTACCTGGATGCCTCGGCTGAGAGACCATCTTGTTTTTCAGACTTACTGTCTTTTCTTTTTATAACACTTTACTTGAACCCTTTGACATAAATGTGACATAACACTGTCATACATTACATTACATTATAGGCATTTAGCAGAGCGACTTCAGAGACTTTTACATTACACTATTTACATTTATCTATTTATCAGCTTCATGGATAATACTGAAGCAATTCAGGTTAAGTACCTTGCTCAATGGTACAACGGCAGTGTCCTACCTGGGAATCGAACCTGCAACCTTTCGGTTACAAGTCCAGCTCCTTAACCATTATACTACACTGCCGCATCTACACATGACATAACTGTCATACACATGACATAACTGCTGTCACTATTCATGACACTGTCATAAGAAGTTGCTGCACAGTAAAATGTTCAGTGTTAAATCAACTCTTACAGAGTACATATGGTCTCTATTAGACTCATATGTACTTTGTTAGAGTCAAATGAACACTGGACATTGTATTGTGTGTCATGACAGCCTTCATACCTCTTTGGCTTCAGCTAGCACAAGTACATACATTTGGCAAGTTACATAAGCTGTCATGTCAACATGGACATAACATCATGTCATAGCCTTTACCAATCAAATTGACGAGTGTTATGTCATTTGACATGAACTGACAGCAGCTGTTATGTCATATTGTGACAGCTGTTATAGCATGCATATGACCGTGTTATGTCAGCCTTGTTGAAGGATTTATGTTAAATGTTAAATTTTTTTATTTAAATTTTGTTTTACTTCATCTGCCTGCCTAGTATTACCTCAGGAAGAATCAAATCATCCAAGGGCCACATGTATAAAACTCTGAGTAAAAGAATGCGTAAAAGAATGCTCAAGGTGAAATTCGTAATTCTGCTCAAAATAAGTTTGGCATTTTCTACCTCTGGCTTTCTTTCCCGGTGTCGCCATATCACACGTGACTCCAAACATTGCGTACGAAAGGTGTCCATCGTGTGCAGAGGTACGTAGATTCTCACAGCACGTATTGTATTATCTGAATTTCTGCGTGGAAACTTGCTTACGCGGCTTTCTGAGGGCATTTTTTTGCTCAGCACTGTCTATACACGTGGCCCCAGGTGTTTGCTGGCAGATTGAGAGGTACCGCTAGTAAGCCAACCTTCACCCCGGACCCGAACAGCAGTCGGACAGTGATGAGAACACGGCTCTGTTACTACACCCCTGCTGAGGGCCGTGGCCATTTTGTTCCAAATCTGACTAACAACAGGCGGCCGGCTTTCAACACTCATTCATTTTTAACGAAGGTCGACGCAGCTGCTCTGAGCTGAAAAGATGATTTATTAATGATTTTAGCCATTTAGGTGGTGGGATGGGCCTGAGAAAAGAGGTTGGGCGGGGGGCGGGGGTTGCGGAAACAGGAAGTGACAGTAAAATAAGTGGATATGGAATCATAGACCAGGACAGCTCATCAGAACCATGCTATGCCCCTCCCCTCTGCTGTCGCCATGGAAACACAATATCCCGCTGGACTGTTTCTACAAGCAGAATGGCAACTAAACCCCCCATCTCCTGTCTCCCAGGTGACTACAAATAGAAAAGCAATGAGGTGGGGGTAAAGAGGGAGAGTCAAGTCTGCTGAGGCTGGGGTCTGTGGTATGGGGGGGGGCTAAACCTGGGTACAAACATAAAACAAAAACAGGTCGTGGAATTTCACCCCGAGGATCTGGAACAGCCGTCCAGATGAGATTAGAGTAGCAAAGGCAGTGTCTTCTCTTAAAGCCCTTTTATACCCAGTCTACAAACATTTGCTACCGACTGTTCCGTTATTTCATGGTTTCATACTATTTTATGATTTGATTTTAACTCTTATTTCCTCTTCATTTTTTATCATTGTGACTTTTCATCATTGTGTTTGTGCTTTTATTGTGCTCCATGTTTTTATTTTTTAATATGCTTTTAATATGCTTTGTGAAGTGATAAAAAAATGCTTAATAAAAGCACAATAAATACTTAATAAATACCGCATTATTACTATTGTAAGGCTGGAAAAGGTATTATCAGTCATAAACCCTTGGAGCTGGTGGTGACTTCCTTGAGGGTGCAATAAAACAATTTACCAGGTGGCCTGAGAACCCTTTTCCTCTGACCTCTCATGGCCTCGTAAACTACAGCTGGGATTGAGCCTACAACTGGACATCAGAAGGAAACGGCATCCCTAATGACGCCGGGAACTCAGGCTTGTTCACAGGTCTTTTACGGCCTAGGTTCTGGACTGAATGGTGAACATATTAAACAAAGCTGTATATGTATATTGCATCATATGTATGTGCATGTAAATTAGTAATTGTGGAAGTATAAAGTAATTGTGGATAATATGATAAATGTGGTGAACCTGGATAATACTAATTGAAGTGTGTGGTATGTGAAAGTATAGGAGGGGGAGAAATAAAGAATGTGAAAGGAGGATTGTATAGGTTATCAGGGATGCGCTTGTCCATATAAATATCTGGAACCTAGAGTGGCCATCACCGGGACCTCACCTGATATCTAGATATGATAGAGAAGATCATAAGATCACGCGCCGTCGTTCAAAGAGTCTTATTACTGTCACTAGATTGGGAGGGGTAGCTGTTTCTCTCCCTGGAGGGGGGTCCCTAGGTGGTGAAACTTCTCTTCCTGCCAGACCTTATTTGGACAAACAAAGGGACTTGTGGAGTTTGGAAAGCCTGCATTTAAGAAAAACCCAAAGGGATATTTGAGGAGAAACTGCTTAACAGTTCTCCTGGTACCATAGTCACACCGTACGGAATCACTTAGTGATATACTTTGTGAGTGAACTTGTTCATGTTTATGTGTCTTAGCAGCATGTTATCCTATGTTTAGCTATAGGCATTGAATGTGTTCGTGTTTGCTCTCACAGTTTTAACCAGTGATTATTTGTCATTAATAAATTACCATGTTTTCACATCATCTGCATCTTTCTTTTAATCCCCTTTTTCCAGCTTCAATTGACTGCATGATCTGAGCTGCAGCGTTTCAAGCACTGTGGTGTGTATGCTTGAGTCTCAGAGTCAGAACTCCTGCATCTCACTCAGGGCTAATTCCAAGCTAATGACCTCCCTGCCTGTTATTCAATTATTCTTATATTTAACGTGCGTGGTCTCCATGACTCTCATCCATCTTATACCCTTTTCAGCCTAAATTACGACTGAAGACTCAGGGGGACAATTCTGACCAAGGACCGACTGATCAGCGGCCTGGTACAGAAAGTGGCGTTCTCAAGTTGGGAAGGCAGTCAAGTTTCTGCCCACAAAACAGGGTTGGTAGTGCATGGTTCTGGTGATTTGATGTGAAGAGAACCCATGGGCGTTTTACGCCGGTTCTTGTCAAATTCGCCTTAAGGAGCCCTTTAAATGCACTCAGACCTGGGCTCGCAACTATCTATGATAAATATAATGCATGTATTGTGTTGGCTAGACCCCCAACTTCTGCGTTCTCCATCGAACTGAGCTTCAGCAATAATGTTGATTCCGGCAAACATATATTGAAGTAATGATGGTACCTAAGGGCGAGTTGAGTGTAACCACTCCGAGCTCCACGCATGTTTAACCAAAATTCTAAAATATAATTATAAATGGAGTCAGATACACGAGTAAATAAAATAATAATATTTCTCAATAACTTTTACCTTTTCCCACAGCAATAGTGGAATACATCACGCTTAAACCTTCGCTCCGAGCTATTCCCTCATTGGTCTAGTAATTGCGGATTCTACATTTGGTGACCCCGACGTGATTTCAGTTGCTGTTTCCAGATTCTACACTATTATTATTATTTCAGTTTTTCACAATTTTCTCAGCAAATGTTAATTTTTTTTGGCAATAGCAGTAATAAAAGCAGTTTCTTCGTTCCTGTAAATCTTGCTTTCTCCCTCTCCCGCTAAATATAATTTTTTTCCTTTCACCTTGAACAGTTTTTTTGAAGATGACGGCAGTATGTAGTATCTATAACACTCAATTCATAGCACGGTCATGACTATGTAATTGGTTTTTACAATACTAACATTTAGGTCAAACATACATTGAAATATCTTCAAATACTTTGGATATTTTTGTCAATATAATGTAGACTTTGCAGGTGTGTATCAGCTATGAAGCCACAAGCACACACACACACACACACACACGGATTCACACACACACTCACACACACACACACACGCAAACACACTCACACAAACACACACGCAAACACACTCACACACACATACTCACACACACGCAAACACACACACACACACACACACTCACACACACACACACACACACTCACACACACACGCATTCACACACACACACACGCACACACTCACACACACACACACACTCACACACACACACGCATTCACACACACACACACACACACACACTCACACACACACACACGCAAACACACACACACACACACACTCACACACACACGCATTCACACACACACACACTCACACACACACACGCAAATACACTCACACAAACACACACGCAAACACACTCACACACACATACTCACACACACGCAAACACACACACACGCATTCACACACACATACACACACAAACATTCACACACACTCACACACACACACACACACACACACACACACACACACACACAAAGCTGAGTTATTGATTCTGATATTCCTGTGCTGCAGAGTTGGCCCAGTGCAGTCAGATCAGGTGTCAGTCAAGAGCAGCTACAGCGGTCACTGAGGGACACACCTGTTCAGGTATTACCTTTGCAACTACAACACCCCCCACCCAACCCCTCAAACACCCGCCGGTGTGAAACGCTCCACCATATCTTCGGAATATACTGCTCTCTATACATTTCCTGTCCATTGGGAAATTTAAACAAGTCAATGCTGGTCACAAAGTATTTTTTTTCCCCCCCACTGTGTACCGCTGGACTGACTTCGTTATTTAACAGGTGATGGAAAGCACATTAGGGTTTGTTTTGATAAAGCGGATTCCTCTTTCTGGCCTGCCCACACACACACACACGTGTTCATATGCAGATAAACACACACACACATACATAAATATGTGTATAGAAGCAAACACACACACACGTATGTGCACAGAGCGAACATACACACACACACACAAACATGTGCATAGAAGCGAACACACACACGTACAAACACACACGTATGGACAGAAGCGGACACACACACACACACACACGCACAAACACACACGTATGGACAGAAGCGGACACACACACGCACAAACACACACGTATGGACAGAAGCGGACACACACACGCACAAACACACACGTATGGACAGAAGCGGACACACACACGCACAAACACACACGTATGGACAGAAACGGACACACAGGCACACACATCCAGACGACATAGTCGGATATGCCCAATATCTGTTCCCGTTTTGATTTGGTGAAAGCGAGTGAGGGCAACAAAAAAAAACTCAACTATCTTCCAAATTGTGTATCTTCCAAGAAACAAGACCTTTATTAAACCACCTTTATCACTGGACTGTATGTGACTCTATAAACTCCCCACTTAGCACCACTGGCCAGTGAGTTACGGCACGGCATCTATTTATAATGTTTTGGTACCTAATAATGCACAGAGCCAAACTTGGCACAGTAGTTTTAGCGATTTATCTTCAGCGGGGCTGTGGGGGGGGGGGGGGGGCGGGTAGGCACCCATTAAGCTGCGTACTCTGGGGGCCCTCCCAGGGCAAGACTGCTCCAATTGCGGCGGCATGTGACAAACTCTCTCGCCTCGCAGTCCTTCTCTCGCTATCTCTCTCTCTCTCTCTCTCTCTCTCTCTTTAAAAAAGAAAAAAAGAAAGCTAAAAAACAAAAACTCCACTCTACTAGTTCCCCAGTTCCCAAAACAATGTGTTTCAGAATGTTCTTTCCGTAGCTCTTTGCAGGTTCTAGTGGGTGTTTGTGTTCCAGAATGTTCCTTCCGTAGCGCTTTGCAGATTCCAGTGGGTGTTTGTGTTCCAGAATGTTCCTTCCGTAGCGCTTTGCAGATTCCAGTGGGTGTTTGTGTTCCAGAATGTTCCTTCCGTAGCGCTTTGCAGATTCCAGTGGGTGTTTGTGTTCCAGAATGTTCCTTCCGTAGCGCTTTGCAGATTCCAGTGGGTGTTGATTGCTATCGGGGGGGCGAGGCAAAGTTCACCAGCTTGGAGTTCAAGGAGAGGGTGAGGAGCGCAATGGACGCACAGAACATATTTTCCCACAATGCCTTGCAGGGTGTCAGACAGTAAACAAGCTTATGTGACCGTTCTTTCCGCTGCTGACTCAGACAGCATGCCACTGCTGCTAATCACCTGTGCCAACACACACACACACACATACACCCAAACCCCCCCCCCCACACACATACACACACACACACACACATCCAGCCCCACACACGCACACACACACACACCCCGTCTGCTGACACCCTCAGGTTTGATGAATGAACTTCATAGTCTCCTCCAGCTAAAAATAAGGGGTCCCAGGTCCCCAAAGACATCCTCTGTGGATTCAGCTGCTTTTTCATCATGTTAAACACTGTCAGCTATCACTACGGCAACAAAGCATCCCACTGTGGCAACCCATTAAAGAGGACACACACACACACACAGTCCCATCCACACATGCACACACATGCACATAAACACACACGTGTACACACACGTCACACACACTCTGCAAACACACACATATGCACTCTCACTACATACACACACTTGCGCGCGCACATGTGCATATGCACACTACATACACGCACAGAAAATGCACACAAATGCACATACACGCACACAAACACGCACGCAGCAAGTTAAACAATCACACTCTCCTTAACCTTGCTTTCTGCACTTTCTTATCCACAGCTGCAATGAATCACCTTCACAGCAAGCTGCATTTTCACTCATAATTGGCTGCGCTTACGTGAGAGACACACGGGATTGGCTGCGCTTACGTGAGAGACACACAGGAGAGGTCTGACAGTTTGTGTTTGTTTGTTTTTCATCCTCTCAATTCCCCCGTGAGAGAAATTTGGAGAAAAAACTTTCACTTGTGGGGAATAAAATCATAGCATGCCTGTCTGAACAAAAAGCTCAAATGAAACAAACAGGAAAAGTTTTGTATCTTTGCGGCAGAACTACTGTCTGGTTGTAAGATAAATCTTGTAGTATCAAGCAGTTTGCATCTTAGACTCCACACTGGGCCAGAAGCAGTCTGAAGCAACAGGAAAACAGTTTCTAGTGCAAACAAGTACCAAGAAACAGCCTCGTCTTTCGCTCGGAAAGCAGCTTCCTTTGAAGCAGCTCACTGGGTAACTATAGGAGAGTTTGTTTTAGTGAGGATGGGCCTCGTTCATAAATCGTTCCTAAATATGTGCGTACATTTATGCAAAAAAAATTTACTCCTGATTTATCGAATGGTGCGGAAAGGCAGATTTGTTCGTATTCACGTGCGTAAATTCATACGTTCTGATTCTTCGTAAATGACAGGCGTGTGCACATTTTTCTCGATTAGCATAAATCCACGCCCATGAATTGCCATGTATGGAAGTTGCTAATTCCATTTACAGGTGCTTTCAAAATGGCCCAGAAAAATCAAAAAAAAATAATATTTCGACAATGAAATCTATGTTTTATTAGCAGGAGAAAAAAAAATGAGCCTTTTGTCAGTACCGGTGTCATAAAAACTGGTGAAGTAAAAAGGCCTGGCAGGAAATAAAGTGCGACAGGAGGTGGCCAAGGTCAAGCAATTTTACAAATATACTGTAAATAAGCCAGCCGTCTCAAACAGCGCTGTTCTCCAAATGAGTGCCATGACTAGCTGCCCCACAGAATGAAGCTGTCATGAGCCCCACCAGGCCCCCGGGGCCACGACGTTGAGCAACACACAATTCCTATCACTTGCTGCACATTGATAGAGTAATAGCCATTTCTATTCATACGCAAACGCATCATCGGATGGAGCCTTGATGCGCGTGTCCCAGTGAGCAAACGCCAGAATCTCGAGGTCCAGCGGGGTGGAAATCTAGGTCGAGAGACGTTTTAACATAATGTAACAGCTCAATTTAGTACGTACCTGGATATAGCCTGGCGAAATCAAATTTAGCCGTTTTTTTTACCTGAACGCGCAATGGTGTCTCACCTGACTTTTCAACGCAAAAATGTTCACTGGGGTGTGCAGCCTATGGCACCGATAGCATTTGGCAGGTTAGCAATTTCATAAAAACCCTGCTTTACAACTTGTAGGAGATCTGGATGTACACTGGCATTTAGCTGGATTATGCTGTTGCAATGCGGGCTATTGACCTGTAAGCCACTTTAAAGCAAATGTCATTGTATGTACATCATGGCCTTTATTCAATCCATACTTGTCATATTTCCCTCCTCAACAAAATCCTGAAAGAAGTTGACTTTTTTTTAATGGTGATCATAATTTTTTTAACCGCACTCAAAATTGTTATTATGTTAATTTAATTTATTCCAGAGATGGAAACTAATAGTCTTTTTTAAAGATATCTTCGGTCTGTGCTAATTAGGCAGTGCTAAAATAAGAACAGGGCAGCATTTTAAATGGGAGAGATTTGCCCAGGCATAATTTCCACTGAAGGCCTTTCTGCTGTTGCCTTATTAGTTCAATGCAGTCAGTGAATTCATGCAGCCTGCTGCTTTTGCAGAGTTTGTTTGTTTTAATATCTGATTTGCCCTTTATTGATCAGATGGTCTGTAAGGTGGTGCAGTGGCATCAAGGACTTATAATACCTGAGCTTATAACTGCTGGTCTGCAGGTTTGATTCCCAGATGGGGCAAAGTAAATATACCCTTAAGCTTAAGGCACAGAAATGAAGTGATCTGTGTTAAGACTGAGATGCCCTGGCCGAGGCTTAATAAAACAGCACAAATAGCCCAGATTGGATTTATCGCTCTGTTCTGGCTCCTCCTCGCACCACAGAGAGGAAACTGGAAGAGCCGCCAGCCAAGTACCCAGAGAGAGCAGCGGGATGGCGAGCAGTGGGAACCTGTCCCTGTCTAGAGGGCGAAGGAGTTCACGGCTGTGTCTCCTTCTTCTGCCAAACCACGCCGAGGAGTGGGCGGAGTGGGGCGGGGCATGGCTGTGGGGGGGTGGGGCGGGTTGGTGGGAAGAGAGGGGAGGGAAGGAGGTCAGGGGGTGGGGGTGGAGGGTATTTAAAAAGCAGCTTCAGTTATCTTGTAAATGGGGAGTTTGTTGCTGAGAAGAGAAGCATGTTGGTGGTTATATATAGATTTGTAAAAATATTTAAAAATATAAAACCTTTTTTCAATTTTTTTTATAAATATAACCCTTTTTCAATTTATGATGGGGGCCCCTGGATGTATTTGAGCCTGGTTGGGGGGCCCTTAGATCAGAAAAGGTTGAAAAAACCCTGCTGTCAATCAGTGATGCAAATCAAGCCACCATGCAGCCACACCCAAGTACTTAGCAAGCAGAGTAAGTGAAACAAGAGAAATAATGTCAGAGACTATAGAGCCGGGGCTTAGTGATGTGGGTCAATTCTATCATGGCCTGACTACATTTAGATAAATTTAACTCCAGCAGATAGGTTTCCAATATGGAGCTAAATCACTGTTTTTACAATAGATGGGTTTTTGAGAAGGAAGAGGCGTGACACCAGCTCACAAGTTCAATAATGTGTTTAGTTGTGAAACATCATATTTTGGCTGCCAGATCAGCCGTTATAGATTTTTTTTTTTTTAGTGTGGATCCTGCCAAGTTTATTCTTTCTGTGCTGCATTCGTTTGCATCTCTAAGCACAATTTTTCAAAATTCAGAAAGGGGTCCTGCAGTCAAGGTATCTGTTTCGATACAGAAGTAAAATAAAAAGGCTGGTTTTGTTCACGTATATTTCTGAAGTTGAAAGTGCTGATTCAGCAACACTCACAACAGCAGGGGAACTGCCACTCATTTTACCAGGGGAACTGGGCGGAGAGGGGCCCCTGATTACCAGGGGAACTGGGCGGAGAGGGGCCCCTGATTACCAGGGGAACTGGGCGGAGAGGGGCCCCTGATTACCAGGGGAACTGGGCGGAGAGGGGCCCCTGATTTTAACGTCAGCAAGCCTCTTTGTTTTTGGTAGATAATTCAGTGTTATTTTTTTCTGCTTTTGGACACCCCCCCCTCAGCAATTGAACCTCTTCAGTATTTCTTGGAACAACATACTGTCTGACATTCATTCAACTGGACACTTTGAATGAATGACTTTCATTAAAGTCATGCAGTTGAGGGGAATATGGCAGTAGGTTTGAATATGTGTTTCTGTACAATGAAATATCCTACTTTAATTATAGCAGAAAACGAATTACAGATGTAAAGTTCAATGCTGGTTTTGTTGTCAAGTAATTCTAGTACTGCAGCTTGTAATGATAAATAATTTCTCTCTCTGTCTCAGAAAGGATATCTCTCTCTCTCCATGCTAAATGTGAATTATAATAGTTTGCAATCATCTTCGTGGATTGTGTATGCCTTGTATTGAACATTATTATGGGCCTGATTTACTAAGACCTTTAGCGTGTGCAAGACCTTTTAGCACACGCAAAACCTATAACATGGCCAATGATGGGTAATGGTATTTGTTTTGCACCAATCATTGGTTGTGTTATTAGTTTTGCATGTGCTAAAAGGTTTTACACACACTAATCTTCTTAGTACATCAGGCCATATTTTTATAAAATGAGTAATTCTGGCACTGAAATGTATGTAGACAACACAATATAAATGTACATTCAAACACTGTGGTTCTATTTCACTATAGTAGTGCAATTGCGTGCACTCTCCACAAACTGGTCCTGCTTCTAGCACCGATTGAATGGGTGCAAAAGCATTTGAATCCACTGGATTCTCCAGTGAGGCCTATTCTGTGTGAGGGAGAATGCCAGTGGCAATATGATTGGGGGTTTGGTACACTTTGAGAACCATTCATTCGTTCGTTCGTTCATTCATTCATTCACTTGTTGTTTCATTCACCCCTTCACTTCTGTCACGCTACGTTCACCATGGCAGCCCCGTTGAGTAGTCAGGCTGTGTCTGAATCAACGCTCTTCCATACTATTTAGTATGCTTGTCCATTACACTGGATGAGATGTTCCATAAATATAATGTATTTAAAACTCGCAGATGATATGGTTTTCACAGATAATAGTATGGAGGATATTTTTTGCATACTGCACGTCATTATCGGTATGCAGTATGGTAGTACACAGTACGCAGTAGCTAGGGCCCTGATTCGGACAAAGCCCTACTCTCCATAGGGTCTGTTTTTCAGTTACACGCGTGGCACGTAATAAAGAACCCCGGGGGTAGGGTGTGGGGTATGGGGGTCCTGAGCGTGCCTTCAGCTGTGTGGGGCAGAGAGGGGACACACCCATATGCTCACTGTATCAGCGAGAAAGAGGGTGGAGAAAAAGTTAAACAATCTCATTATCCCCATTTCTAAACCTCTCTGTCGTATCTGCACAGTGCAGACGGGCATTTGAAAAACTTTCTGAGAATTATATAAAAAATGATGGTAGTTAACATCATACTTTTTCCAACAGAAAGAAAAATATATATCTACAAGCTATATATTACAGCATGGTAGTCCGATCTCCATACAGTAGAAAGTGGAGGACTAATCTCAAAGTGGATTCAGAATTTGCTTCAGGGTAAAATATAAAGAGCGATGATGAGAGAGATCACATCTGAGCAATGCGCTGTGGGAAGTGTAGTTCCCCAGGGTGAGAGAGTGTTTGGGACCTCCTGCTCTTCCTTATTTAAATAAACGACCTTGATAAAGACATTGATGGCAGTTTTGTGTGATTCATTTTGCTGATGCCACAAAACTCAGGGCTGTGGCAGTTATTTCTGAAAATTTTAAGTGGTTGTAATGTTGTAAAATTATTCCAGAAGAGTATCACAACTGCCTTGAGACGTGTAAAATGAAGCTTCACATCACCGCGTGCATTTCATTCATATTTTAGCAGGGAAAATTATAATGGAGTAGAAACTTAAGTACATCCACCGGACTATTATGAGCAATAGCCCTGGCTATCTACTTTCCCAGGAAAGAGCGAGAATGCATGACATCACAACAGTAGTGCAGGGGTGTCAGATCTTATCTGAAACAGTGCTAAAACCAAATCATAACAATCATTTAACCTTATATTTAGACTTTAAAATCATATTTATGTAACTTTTTTTGCTAAATAAGGAAAAAAGATTGCCAGTGGCGTGAGAAAGTTTTTAATCATTTCAAGATGAGCCAGTGGGGTAAGACAATTTTACTTGCTTTACTTTTGCTCATATTTTTCACTTTAGAAGTAAGATTTTAATCTCTCATTAGTTTTTTGCAGTGAAAGGACCAGTGTGGGGGCAGGCTTTTGTTTCAGCCCAACACTAAGGCACCTGATTCAACAAACAAACTAATCATGGTCTTCAATCTGGACCTTGATAAGTAGAAGCAGGTATTTCTACATACACGCTGCCTAAAACAACAGGCTTACTATACTTCATTTCTTTCCTGCTCAGCAAAAAGGCAAAGGGAAATCTTACTGAGGTGTCTCAAGTATTTAAAAGGGATTAACAAAGGGTGGTGTAATAGAACTAATTCCCAGCTGGGACGGGTGCTGTTTTTTATACACATGAGCAAGCTTCTTAACCCGAATTCATTAAAAAACATCCACCTGTCTAAATGGATTGTATGCAACAGTGGAAAGAATGTAACCCGTGTACATTGCTCTGTTTAAGTACATTTTGGTTCCACATGAAGCTGTGAATGACTAGAACAGTTTATCCAGACTTAGCTTGGAAGCAGATACCCTTGGAGTATTAAAGACCATGCCTGACATAATCCTACAGTACATATTAATTTAGATCACCCTCAGATGGGCTGAATGAGCTGTTATTGTCATTAAACTTGAATTCTGACTCGAGTTCAAGTTGACTTTTTTCCTTCGGGAGAAACGCTCTCCGTCCGGGTCCAAATGTCGTGTCTAGGTCATTTGGCTTGCCATGCCAATGTCCGCGAGCATTGTGAGCATTGTGCATTGCATTGCATTTGCGAGCATTTGCCCTTGCTTTGACGGAGATCGGAGAAATGGAGATAAATCACTCAAAATATCAAATAACCATCACTCATCATAACCTTAAATTCTCATATTTTGTTCACTTATAATTTCCCTTTATTTTTAATAATTGTTTTTTGTTTTCGATTTTTGTTGTTGTTTTAGATTGAAGTATTTATTATTTTTATTTTTATTTTTTGAAAAACTACTAGCACTTACTAGTAATTAGTAGTTTCCATATATGCTTTATAAAAAAAAAAGCAAAGCATCCGTTAATAAAAAAAACAACGCCAAATAAAAAAAAAAAACCCATTCGCAAAAAAAAAACTGCAAGTTATTCGCAGGTGGAAAGAGTAAGTAAAGAGTAAGTAGGCCAGTCGGCCAATCAAAATAAAACTAAAAATTGAACGTCGTTACAGTAGGCTAAAATTGTTTTTTTTCCTAATTATTATTTTTTTTTTTTCTGATTTTTTCTTTTATTATTACCGATTTTATACGTTAAAAATTTTTGTTACGTTGAATTTTGTTTTTGTATTAAATTTAATTGTTTATTTTTTATTTTTTTTTAGTGAGTTGTTTGTTTTTGGATAAAAAATAAAAGCGAAGCGCGAGCTTGCCACCGGCGATTCACTGAGGTCAAGTGCAAGTGCAATGCTATCGCGTCGTCGCGCTGTGCGTGTCTGTTGGCATAGCAACGACATTCCAAGCATTCCGATGCCTGGCCCGGACACATTTTGGCTCACGGACACATTTTGGCCTGACAGCTCCACGCTATTCACATGACCTTCAGTTTTCTGCCTTTTTTGTGTTTACCTTTCTGTCCAGTTTCCTGTTTCATTTCAGTAAATCAAAGACAGCAGTGATCACTTATGTTTGAGATCGGCATTTTTATTTTATACTTCTGGATTTATTTATCAATCTTAAAAGGGGGTGCAGCCGGTTCTCTCTGTAATCGGCGATTGTGCATCGCCCTATGGAGCTACCAGCTATCGCCCTATGGAGCTACCAGCTAGCGCCCTATGGAGCTGTCAGCGCTGGCATGGACCGGGTTCGATCCGAGGCTACGAGGCTCATCCGAGAACCACAGTGAGGTACCTCAGCTGAATTAGCCATCCAGCAACTCTTTCCCTTTTGTTTGTAAAAAAGTGATGTGGACATTCAGGCCTATGTGAGATGGCCTTTCTACATCCACTGGTAATGCACTGTGAATATACAAAGGAGACACAAAACCCATCTGTGATCTTACGCCTCAAACGAGACGGTGAACTGTCTCGTTCTTGCAGCGTATTGTCTGGACATGTACGCGGGTTTAAACATTTTAGACGGCTTGCAGGAACAGCCGACCAATCTGGTGGAAATGGGGGCATATGAATAATGTTAGCGGATGAGGTCTGCGCTTTTATTTCCCTTGGGGGGAAGAAGGAGGAGAGAGGGAAAAATCCACATTGTTTTAGGTTCATTTTATCACAGAGTAACCCCTATTTGTCAGTCTGTCCCACGTACTGCATCCTTCACCAAAATGTATTTTAAGGGGTGATTTTTGCTTTTTATTCACACCTCCCAACCGCCCCTTAAAATATGGCTGTGCCACAAATTGAATTCACAGACTATAATTCAGTCTCCTGTTTTCTACGGTCTGATTTTTCTCTCTTCGCGTTTCTTGTCAACACGCTCCCGACATCAGCATCACAATGAACGCGGTACACAGGAGCCCGAGAAACGCTAGTAAATCTCCTGCTTTCTCCCCTACGACTAATCCTTCAACCTTATCAGTGATTCCAATGAAACAGGCGGGTTGTGAATATTAATAGAAGGTGTCCAATTTTTTATTTTTTTCATCCTCTTTGAGAAATGGAGTATATTGAAACTGCCATATATCCAGTTATATATTGAAATAAAATATGTTATCAAGCTATTGCAACACTTCAAACTATATGGACAAATGTACACGTTATTGCTGTTTTCAAATATATTTATCATTTATTTCCAAAAGTATACGTAGTTACAGTATATTTTCAGTATCCCCCCCAGACTTATATGAATGTTGTTCAGGGTTGAGAGGAAACCGTTCTGTCTCCTGGTCCTGCTTGTTGGATTTTGCCCCCTGGGCGCATGTTTATATCTATCCGTTTTCTCTAAGAACAAAGTCAACAAGCGAAACTCTTTAAGCCGAAGGATCTTAATGTGTAGCGCCACGGGGATATGCCTCTCTTTTCATTCCCGCCAAGCGGCGATATGTTTCTGGCGCGGTCTTGGTGAGTTTTTTACCTGGACACAAACCTGCATGCGTGACTTCTAAATGCCACTCTGTGCCCCTGGCTGGAACTTAGTCGACACAGACCTTTCATGTTGGTTCAAGACTACTAGTCAGCGTCTTGAACAAGCCCCACCCCCTGCCTCCCCTGGTAATCTTCAGGACAGGATTGAAGCTCTGTATTCTCTGCCTAGAATATAGAGGCAAACAAACATCCCCGCCCCCAAAACTCGCATTATCTCTAAGGGAAGTGCTTGTTGTCAGGGGTTACAGACTGGACATGGAATGTCAGGCCCGTGTAATAATGACCTTTGGATAGCCTGATTGCTTTTCCGTTTAGCCGGTTATCTGAAGCACGCATTATAGACCCTTGTTCCTTCCTCCACCCCCTCACCCGTCCCCCAGCACCCATTCTGGGTAAACAGAGCTGGGCTGAAGGGTAAGCACACGGATTTGAAAGGCCAGGTCTTGCCACATACACAGCTGCATTTTACATTGCTTTCTTATTTCTTTTATGGGTTTACGCTGGACCCCTGATTCTCAGGGACTCATTCACGCGTCTTTTATTTGTGTTCTGTAGTCGTCCTTTTGCAGGGGGAGTTGCATAGCTGTCGTGTTTTTGTTGTTGCTGTTGTTGCTGCTGTTGGTGCTGTTGTTTTTGGTCTTTTTTGACTATGTAGACTACATTTTTTAATTTATTATTTATTTACCGCTGTGGATTTCTTGCAAACAATGTACGTTTGCTCAAGGGCACAATAGCGGTGGTTCCACTTGGGATTCAAACCTGCAGCCTTTCTCGCAATGCCACACTGTCATTCCACACGCTAGTCATTCGCAGAAATGTGAGCCTCGGGGGACAAACTGGAATTGCATTACGAGCAGGAAAAATGGGATTTTTACACACGGGTCACACGGGTGAAAAAGGCTGCAAGCACTGAATCACTAGAATGTTTTTTATCCTGTCCACCACCAGGGAGCTTTTCCTTGCTGCTGTCGCCTTTGTCTGGGTTTTGTGGGGGTTTCGGTCTTTTTGTGAAGCATATTGTGACAATTGTTTGTGAAATGCGCTATATAAATACATTTTGATTTGGTTTGATTTTGTGGAATTCTAGCTGGTTGGGTTTTGCGGGATTTGTACGGTTTGGGTTTTGTGGGATTTGTACGGGTTGGGTTTTGCGGGATTTGTACGGGTTGGGTTTTGTGGGATTTGTACGGGTTGGGTTTTGTGGGATTTGCACGGGTTGGGTTTTGCGGGATTTGTACGGGTTGGGTTTTGTGGGATTTGTATGGGTTGGGTTTTGTGGGATTCGCACGGGTTGGGTTTTGTGGGATTCGCACGGGTTGGGTTTTGTGGGATTCGCACGGGTTGGGTTTAGTGGGATTCGCACTGGTTGCGTTTAGTGGGATTCGCACGGGTTGGGTTTAGTGGGATCGTATGTGACGGGATGAATGCTGCAGAATGGTACGTTGGCAGGTTGTTAATTTGGGATGTCTCGTGGGTAATGCAGACACAATGTAGACCATCCATTTTAAAACCACATGTCCTTCCTGTCAATGTACAGATTTTAGATCTTCTCTCTTCTCTCTCTCTCTCCCTTTACCTGTCTTTCTCTCATTCTGTCTTTCTTTCTGCCATTCCTCTCTTTTCTTTTTCTGGCATTTCTTTTTATTTCCCTTATTCCACATTTTACCTCTCCCTCTGTCTGCCCCCCTCTCCCGCCCTCTCTCGCTCTCTCCATATTTCTACAATTTTTCACATGACATATTATCGCTCCAGTCATGCGACGGGCCGATTTGCATTTAGAGCACAGAGCGAGCCAAGAGTCCCTCATGGATCATACATGCACCCCAAATGCACCCCAAATTAACTCCAATCACCCCAGCCTGCCCTGGTGCAGACGACTAACCCGTTTACATGGAACCAGAAGTGAGCGGCACTATTGTTGAGGTGACACCCGTGTCTCTTTCTCTCTCTCTCTCTCTCTCTTTTTTTCTCTCTCCTCCTCCTTCTCTTCCTTTCTCTCTCCACTCACTTTTTCTCCCTCTCTCACTCTCTCTCTCTCTCTCGCTATCTTTTTTTCTCTCTCTCTCTCATTCAACGATTGCATCTGAATTAATTCTCGCACGCCCGATTATGCCCGATTGTAATCTCTCATTGGAGCGCTCCCCGGTTGCCATGGTGGCCTGCAGACTGCACATCGGTCGGCTGACCAATCAAAACCAAATGAGTTTGGACACCTGGACCAACACCACTTAAAAAAAGCTCTTGCAGTATGAAATATAATCGAGACCTTCTTGTTCACCCTTAAAAACTCAATGGATTTAAAAAATGTTTTCTGAAAACAGCCTGAGTACAGCCCATGGGATCTGAACATTACGCAATGTGTGGGAGAGGAAACAAATCATTTTAAAAAACATTTGTTTTTGACAGTAAGAGATTTGGTATCTCCGGGGAGAGAGGGGCATTCGTCATGGTTACGGAGTAAGCAAAGAGAACAGGCCAGTGATCCCTCGTCGTTTAATAAACTGATTGATGTCTGATTCATTGCCTGACCCTGATTCGACCACAAATCTTGGCCCCGATCACAAGTCACATGATAACAATAGGGTCCTGTGGGATAGGCTGGGATAGGAAACTCAAAGTCATATTTCAAAGAGGGTGGGGGGCTTCTATTACCCATGAAGGCCGCATTACATTACATTCCAATTAGCTGATGCTATTACCCAGTGCACCTTACAATATAGGCACATTCACCTCATTGAGATCGGCAATATTGCCAGAGCTGGGTAACAACATACCCAGACCAGAGAGTGAACATGCTACATCACTAAACATCACTTGCACATGATAACTATACTAGCCAAGGAGCAAATTAAAAATAATGGTCACATTCATACTCAGATGCGGATCAACCCAATACAAGACATAAGTGACTGCTTAGGACCAATTATTGTAAAACATGTATATTATTTATAATGTTGGGTTGGGACCCCAAATCAAATCTTCCTTAGCGCCAAACTAAGGCTAGGGTCAGCACTGCGCGTACTCATGGCGAATACTCTGATTTTTACCCTTTAGCGCTAAGAAATCTGAAACTTGGTTTTCAGTGGGTTAAGCCGTAAATCCAGAGGGCCCTGGGGATCGCGACGCAACGCGGTGAGAAGCGATAATGGTTCAGGGGGCCCCCGGGCTGTGACCTCACCTCTGGAACAGCGCAAAGACTGGTCTCTTTCTCAGCAGGCCAATCGTATGTCTCGATCAGAGTCGCGGTTTGATACCTGTGGCAGACGCATTCCAGGGGCGGCTGTGGCTGTTGCATTAAAATAAAACTTAAACCGTTAGTGTTGTTATCTATTGGGGTCAAGAGATGAAAATAGGTGTAGCGACTATTCTCTTGAGTAAGCAAATAAGCGGTCGTTAGGAGTGAAAAGCAACCTCAACAGGATTCCGTCCGATATCTGTGCAGTCGGTTATAGGTTCACAAACAGGTTCTCATCCAATCAGATTCCCTCTTAATGAAATAACCCCCAGCTGTTGAACCCTTGGATTTTTACAAGCCTCAGAAGTGGATGAGGTTTGGGTGGCGGTGAGACAGCGTTTTGTGTTGTGTGCCTTCGTTCCCTGAACATTCTGGAACAGTCCAGGAGCCAACGGGGCGGCTGTGGCTCAGGAGTTGGAGCGGGTCGTCCGCTGATCGCAGGGTTGGCGGTTCGATCCCCGGCTCCTCCTGTCCACATGTCAAAGTGTCCTTGGGCAAGACACTGAACCCCAAATTGCTCCCAATGAGCAGGCTAGCGCCTTGCATGTTTGCTGCCGCCATTGGTGTGTGAATGTGTGTGTGAACGGGTGAGTGAGAGGCCATTGTAAAGCGTTATATAAGTGCAGTCCATTTACCATTTACCAGTTACACATGGAATTTCTACGATATATGTATTTTTTATATAGTGTAGCGATGTCAGGAATGAACCCAGAAACCCCACGATCGGCAGCTCTGTCGGAAGTCTGACATTTTGACACGGATCGTGCAGATCGGGAAGAGCCGCGGGAAGCTCAGCATGAATATGAACAGGTGCATTGTGGGGTGTCGAACGCAGGATCAAATTCATCTCATCCTCGCAAAATCAGTACAGCCTCACTGGGCAGGTGCGGGATCTCGTCCACCCAGGTAGCGGGGCTGCTAAGTGACCCTGGTGTTAGCGATATGGCGGCTGTGCTCCTGACAGCTCTTAACAGCAGAGGTCTTCATAGGGTAATGAAGTCGCTTTGCAATAAGCCTCTCAGCTGATGTGCGGAAAAAAAACTTAGCAGAAATAATCAAGTGAGCGCATATCACATCATTTTGTATCCAAACGGACTTGTGCTGTGGACTCTTAAAACTGAATCTTGGCTCCCTTCCATAACTTGCACCCCCACCTAACACTCCTATAATTTTGTATTAATTCAGGTTATTATGGTACTTTATCATTTTTATGTTTTCTAAAGACGTTTTTATGGCTGTAATCTGTATTTATTCAGGATTTATACTTTGCTTAGCATAGTTAATTTAGCCTGTGTGCTTCAATGCTGTTGCATATGCACTCGCTGGGCTTGGAAGGTTGTCCGCTAAGTCTGGCACTTTTGCTCATATAAGTGAATGCATCTATGTTCCTCCTACATTGTAAGTTTTCTTTTACACGAGAATCTGCTAAATTAATGCGATGACATGTAAAGCGTGTTCAGCGGCTTCCATTCTGTAGTCTGGCACTCACCGGCTAGTGATCAGTGGTGGGCAACGAGAAATGGGAAAAAAATATGCAAACGCCCCCAACACCCCACGCACACGCACACGCACACACCAAACCACTAGGAGAACACTTGTTTTACCCCCTTAGCTCCGCATCTCTTCAGCTGTATAAATATTTAACATAGAACTCTGTAACCTTGCTAAATAAAAAAATCACACTTAAATAAAAACTTTTCATATTTCTAACTGCCAATATTATTTAAAAAAAATGTGTACTTTGTACTTTCATTTTTAATTTTTAATTGTATGAGTGTCCGTAGAGAAGACCCAGAAAAAGCTAAATCTATCATTTTAATTTTTTTTAAAGATTTAACTAAAAGCCAAATCTATTAAAACTGACCTTCAGAATAAAAGAGCTGATATGGATTTTATGGCTTGTGTAGCCTTCCGCAAACTGAGATGTGAGTGCGTTCACGGTTACTGACATCCGATGAGCCCTGGACTCGGAAGTTAACTTTACTTTCATTAAAATTCATGCCAGAAACATTAAGATCTCAGTGTTGTTTCGTTTTCCCTTGTCAGAGATGTGGTGAGATAATAAATGTTACATTTTAGCACAGAGTCATCCGGGGTTACGTGGGAAGAGCGTACAGCGATTCTGAGGTGTGCTGAGGTCAAGCGGGCAGCCTTCCAAACCCCCGCTCATAACACGGGAACGCTGTAAAGCCAGATATCTTCCTCGCCTTGCGCTCATTGGCAGATCACAGAGCTCAATGAATAATTCATTGGCAAAAAAAATCTCTTTGCAGTCTCGCTCTTTTCTACAAACTCTCATTACTATCCCCATCAATTTTAAATTTTGTATTTTTATTTTGAAAAAACAACTCTTGTTGCTGTTCATGAGTCTAACCTCCTCAAATCTCAGCACCTGAGAGTTTTCCACCTCCCATATTTTTTTCTAACAGAAAACAGGAGTCTCTTGGTCCCATTTTGTTCCATTATTTTTTATTATTTTTTAATATATACACTATATCATGTTTCAATGATTGTTTGAGTCTGCTTGTATTTATTAACTGAGCCTTCTATTTTATATATACTGTGTTTTATAATGCTTGTTTGTTTTTGTTTTGTATTGATGTAAATGGACCACAATGGAAACAAGCCTCGTGGCTTTTTTGTGTACAAATCCATTTGATCACAGTTGAGTCGATGTTTTGTGTTGCCTCTCATCTGTGTTTTCAATAAAATATTCAATCAATCAATCAAAAATTGACAATGTCTGATAGCAGCATCTTTGCAAACCATTATTGTAGAATATCATTCATTTTCTTTGCATATGTTCTTATCCAGAGGAACTTACGCAGCTTAATTATTTTATTTAACATAGTTGACTCTCAAGTTTGTGCAATAACTTCTGTGCGCTAAACTGGATTTGAACCTGCAAGCCCAGTTCCCCAGTTAACCGCTATACTTTGCTGCCACTCTGTCAGCGTCAAACTGTCACACTTGTGGCGGGTCAATGCTTCTCATGCCATTGACAGATCTTTAGCCTGAAACAGAGAAGGCAGAAATCTTACCCTTAAACTGATCCGGTTTTAATTTGTTCCGCTTGATTAACAATCAAGCAATTAATTAGACGAATAATCTTTACTAGAAGACAGCTAATTCCATCTGGCTTAATTGTACCCTGTGGTTGTGTTCTTTTTCACAGAAACCGCACGGCATTTTCATTAGTCCGTCCGAGTTGGCCGAGCTGATAGATTGACGCTCGTGAAGGCAATCCCCTTCATGAAGAGGTCACGTGCTAACATGCGCGGGTGCTAACATGCGCGGGTGCTACGCAGCGTCAACACCCACAAAGAGTTATGGCAAAGTGTTTATTTTTTGTGCAAAGTAATATTTTTGGTAGGACTTTGTGTGTTATGCACTGACAGATTTACTTTGCTAAATTAAATGTGTTTGATTAAAATCTTTGATTAAAACATGATTTGATTTTATGAAAAGGGCCCCTTTTTGTGATGTCCGCACTGTAATGTGCAGAACATAAAATAAGATTGAACTACATAAAACACAATTATGGGAAAGAAAATTACACAAGAAAATCTTTCATGCAAAATCAACTCTGCGTAGTGTATTTTTAACTTTAATAGTGTACATGTTGGCCTTACTGGACTCATATAAACTGCTGATTTAACACTGAAGACGATTACCTACAGATTATATTGCTATTAGGCAACTGTTAGTCCAATAAAACAGATTGAGAGCAATGATCTGTTTAAAGTTCAAGCTTCTGTCTTCTCTGCTTTGAGATTTTTGGCCACCACATACCCAGAATAAATGTGCATGTGTGTGTGTGTGTGTGTGTGTGTGTGTGTGTGTGCATGCATCTGCATGTGTGTCTGTGTGTTTGTCGGTGTGTGTCTGTGAATATGTTTTGGTGTACATGCATGCGTGCGTGTGTGTGTGCATGCATCTGCATGTGTGTCTGTGTGTTTGTCGGTGTATGTCTGTAAATATGTTTTGGTGTACATGCATGCGTGCGTGTGCATGTGTGTGTGTGTGTGTGTTTGTTTGCAATATGGCAGTGGTCCTCTATCCCCGCCATACCAATGTGATATTCATGGATAATTGAGGTTCCTGTTTTCATACTCCTCTTTATGGATGCTCAATGCTGCGTGACCTCAGTCTCATATCCAGCTTTGCAATTAGAGCAGATCCCAGGCTGGGAGTAACAGGCACAAATATGGGAAAGCTGGCCCATGCGGGGGGGTAATGGGGGGCGGGGGGTAATGGGGGGGAGGGGCATTTAGTTCTATCCCATCAGCAGTCTGCTGTCCGTGTGCTTGCAATATTTACCTGAAGGGCTTAATAGAAAAGTCTAGTCTATGCAAAGGGAGAAAGACAAAGAGAGACAGAGAGAGAGAAAAAGAGAGATAAAGAGAGAGAGAAAGAGAGAGAGATACAGAGAGAAAGAGAAAAAGAAAGAAAGAGAGAGAGAAGAAGAGAGAGATGTATTTCTGTATGTACGTTTTGGCAATATTTGGAAATGTATTTCATGCCAATAAAGCATTTAGAATTTTAATTTGAAAAATTTGATTTTGAAAGAAAGATACAAAGAGAGAGAGAGAAAAAAGAGAAAGTGAGGAAGGAAAAAACAGCGGCAAAAAGTGGGAAAAAGGGATGTTGATAGAGCAATAAAAAGGGGGATGTAAGAAAAAGAGGAAGTGAGAAAGAAAGAGTGAGAGAAAGGAGTGGGGAGGAACAGTAGAAAGGAAGAGTGGCATTTAAAAATTTCAGGCATTCCTGGAGATAGATGGAAGTAAAAATGTATTGATTTTTTTTTTTAAATCATAAAAAGTTGTTGTGTTTTGGCTGTGAGCCTTCGTTCATTTACCAGCAGCTGAAGGTTACAAAACACACAAAAAGAGCAGGAATGAGAAAAAACAAGTGACAAACAGGCAGAAAGAGCAATGAAGAGAGGGCGTGGTAGAGAGGAGGTAGGATAGCGAGTGATCGAGTGAAAGGGGGGGGGGGGCGGGAGAGAGATCGTGTGAGGATACGAGAAAGTGGCGAGACTAGCGGAAGGTAAGAAAAAGAGGGATGAAGAAGAAAAAAAAGAGAGAGAGGAACACCTGTTTATGGGCGTGGCCCAGGTGCATGCCCACAGAGCTGTTTCTTACCTGAAGCTGCAGGTGTTTTCACCTGTAAATCCCATTGAGATACAGTAACCATCCAGTGCATCATAATGGGCCTGTAACCTGAAGGTTGCAGGTTTGATTCCCAGGTAGGACACTGCTGTTGTACTTTTGAGCTAAATGTAGTCAACCTGCATTTTTTTCGTATATATCCAGCTATGTAAATGGGTAGTGCGGAGGTACAAAAGCTAGCTATGTAAGTCGTCTGCTAAATGCCTGTAATGTAATGTCTATGAATTAGGTTTTCTGATTAGCATGAAAATCCCCTCCACTCTGTACTGCCATGACAACCTAGAGAGAGAGAGAGAGAGAGAGAGAGAGAGAGAGAGAGAGAGAGAAAGAGAGAGAAAGAGAGAGAGAGAGAGAGAGAGAGAGAGAGAGAGAGAGAGAGAGAGAGAGAGAGAGAGAGAGAGAGAGAGAGAGAGAGAGAGTAAGCTAAAGCTGTGTGGGTGCTTAATTTCTTATCTCTGGATAAGAGTGTCTGCTAAATGTTTGTAATGAATGTCTATGAAAGGCCCAATCGATCCAATTAGCATGAAAATCTCCCCCTCACTGTACAGTAATAGCAGCCTAGTGAGAGAAGAGCTATCGCTAAGGCTGTGCGGGTTCTAGCCTGGTGAGAGAAGAGCTATCGGTAAGGCTGTACGGGTTCTAGCCTGGTGAGAGAAGAGCTATCGCTAAGGATGTGCGGGTTCTAGCCTGGTGAGAGAAGAGCTATCGCTAAGGCTGTGCGGGTTCTAGCCTGGTGAGAGAAGAGCTATCGCTAAGGCTGTGCGGGTTCTAGCCTGGTGAGAGAAGAGCTATCGCTAAGGCTGTGCGGGTTATAGCCTGGTGAGAGAAGAGCTATCGCTAAGGCTGTGCCATCTCCTCATGCTGTTCATAACGTAGCATTTTCTCTTTCCCACCAATGTGACATAAATCTGCAGCTCCCATCAAACATTACAAACTCTACTGCGGCATGCAGAGCCTCTGGCGCTGATAACATTGTGTGTGTGTGTGTGTGTGTGTGTGTGTGTTTGTATGTAAGTGAGTGTGTTTTTGTGTGTCTCTGTGTGTGTGTGTGTGTGTGTGCTCTTGTAGTGTGTGTGTGTGCGTGTGACTGTGTATGTGTGTGTGTGCGTGTGTGAGACTTGTGTTTGCGTGTGTTTTTGCATGTGCTCTTGTAGTGTGTGTGTGTGTGTATATGAAAAAGAAAGTGAATGTGTGTGTGTGCGTGCTCTTGTAGTGTGTGTGTGTGTGTGTGTGTGTGTGTGAGAGTACTTGTAGTGTGTGTGCGTGTGTGTGTCTGTGTGATTTTGTGTGTGTGTGTGTGTGTATGTGTGCGTATTCTCCCATATAGCTGATATTGATACATATTCTGCTGAGAGAGTGTGGTTTGTGGGGACAGACTGAGAGAGTGTGCATTTGTGGGGACAGACTGAGAGAGTGTGCGTTTGTGGGGACAGACTGAGAGAGTGTGCGTTTGTGGGGACAGATTGAGAGAGTGTGCGTTTGTGGGGACAGAATGAGAGAGTGTGCGTTTGGGGGGACAGACTGAGAGAGTGTGCGTTTGTGGGGACAGACTGAGAGAGTGTGCGTTTGTGGGGACAGACTGAGAGAGTGTGCGTTTGTGGGGACAGACTGAGAGAGTGTGCGTTTGTGGGGACAGACTGAGAGAGTGTGCGTTTGTGGGGACAGACTGAGAGAGTGTGCGTTTGTGGGGACGGAGGCCGTGACATCGATTGTGATTGAGCATGTGCTTAATATCCCAGATGTGCACAGATGTTGCCATGCAGTGAGGTAATCCCTTGCCCTCACAGACGACCACCTGCTGTTCCTGAGACGGTCTTCAGTGCGAGAAAACGAATTACGGCCGATCGGCGCCGGGTTCATCTTTTTTTACTTGGAAACTATCCAGTATTTAATTCCATTTAAAGCCATGAAAGAAAACGCATTCTGTTTAATTTTCTCTGTCAATGTGTAGCACCCATCTGGCTGATGCAACGGCAGCCATTTTGTGCCAGAACACTCCCCACACATCAGCTGAGGTGGAGAGGGAGAGAACCATTTTTAGCCAAAAGGCTAAATTAGCTGGTAAGTTGAAAGAGCCAGTTTGGGAGTTTAGCCAGGACACCGGGTAAGCCCCTACTCTTTGAGATGAGTGTCATGGGATTTTTAATGACGACAGTGAGTCATGACCTCAGTTTAATGTCTCATTCCAAAAATAGCTCTTTCAGCACAGTGTTCCCAACACTGCACTGGGGCACTGGGGTTTATTTCACCAGAGGTAAGATTGTGCCCAACTGGCCAAACCAACCCCACTCCCAGCAGCAAATGAGCTTTGCATCCAAGCATTAATCACTGGCTTAGCTTTCACCATTTGGCAGGAGCAGGGAACATGGTGGTATGGTTGCTGAACAATGCTAACAAGTTTTTTCTTTCTTATTTATTTAAAATGTTTTATTTTTTTAAAAACTAAACAAGCTTTGTTTAATGAGTTCATTTGTGCACTGCTTTCTCTGAATCAAATTTTTTCCCAAAAAAAATCTTTCAGACGAAACAAAAAAGAAAAAGTTCCACCCGAGTCTCCCGACACATAGAAGCCCCCTTTATTCTTCTTCTTTAACAGACACAGCCAGGAAAATTCATTACAAAAACACGTCTTATTCGCTGTTTCTCATTAACTGCCAACCCTCTGAGACACATCGCAAGGCAAAGACCAAAGTCTTCCATCAATGGCGGTGTGACAAACTTCACATACTGTAGGAGCTGGTTACTTTTGCCCAAATTAACAAGGGGGAACATGGGGGGACGTACCCATGGAGGACGTACCCACCCACGGCCATGAGACCAATTAAGACAGCAGGACTGTGGTGTTTCAATATTTTAGAGGCTGTAGCTCACATGTAACTTTGTAACGCACATATAACTGTAGTTCACATGTAACTTTGTAGCTCACATGTAACTTTGTAATGCACATATAACTGTAGTTCACATGTAACTTTGTAGCTCACATGTAACTTTGTAACTCAAATATAACTGTAGTTCACATGTAACTTTGTAGCTCACATGTAACTTTGTAACTCAAATATAACTGTAGTTCACATGTAACTTTGTAGCTCACCTGTAACTTTGTAACTCAAATATAACTGTAGTTCACATGTAACTTGATCTCCACACTCTCTGAGATGGGGATCTCTGGGACTGCCCTCTCCTGGTTTGTATCGTACCTCACTGATAGATCCTACCAAGTCTCTTGGAAGGGTTCTGTCTCTGCACCCCATCCCCTGTCTACAGGAGTCCCACAGGATCTGCTGTTCTCCATTGATACAAAGTCTCTTGGTTGAGTAATCAATTCACAAGGCTTCTCATATCATAGTTATACTGACGATACTCAACTCTTCCTCTCTTTCCCTCCCTCTACCCAACAGGTGAAGGAGAGGATATCTGCTTGCCTGGCCGACATCAAGTGGATGACTACCCATCACCTGAAGCTCAACCTTGACAAGACAGAGCTCCTCTTCATGCCATACAAGACCTCCCCACTACTTGACCTCTCCATCGCCGTTGACGGGACCATGGTGGCTGCCTCCCGCTCTGCAAAAAACCTGGGGGTGGTCCTAGATGACCAGCTGGACTTCAAAGACCAGATCAGGGCGACGGCACGGTCCTGCAGGTTCCTCCTGTACAACATCAGGAGGATTCGACCATACCTGACCACCTACTCCACCCAGCTTCTGGTCCAGACTATGGTCACCTCATGCCTGGACTACTGTAACTCCCTGCTCGCAAGCTTACCAGCCTGCGCCATCCTGCCTCTTCAACTCATCCAGAATGCAGCTGCCCGGCTTGTGTTCAACCTCCCGAAATCTTCACATGTCACCCCCCTGTTGAGGTCACTCCACTGGCTGCCAGTTGCAGCCAGGATCAGGTTCAAAGTTCTGACCCTGGCCTACACTGCAGCCAATAGGACAGGCCCTGTCTACCTGCAGCACTTGAAGTAGAACTATGTTCCTGCTCGACCACTTCGCTCATCTACTGCAGGGCAACTTGCACTTCCCCCCCTCTGTGTCAATGGCACTCGCTCGTCCCGACTCACAAGCTAGAGGGAGGAGGGGCTGGGAAAATAGCCTGAATAAACAGTGAAAAAAGAAATAAATATATATATATTAATATGAAATAAAACATTTTAAAAAACCTAATAATCTCCTGAAAGGATATTGATAAGTTTATGTGCTGACTCCACCTTGGGCGATTGGCCGATATGATAATCGCCTGACAGCGGGGATAATAATAATAATAATAATACCTTGTATTTATATAGCGCCTTTCTCGACACTCAAAGCGCTTTACAGTGATGAGGGGGAAACTCGTCTCTACCACCACTAGTGTGTAGCACCCACCTGGGTGATGCAACGGCAGCCATTTTGCGCCAGAATGCTCACCACACATCAGCTGAGGTGGAGAGGGAGAGAATGATTTTTAGCCAATTAAACTGGGGGATGATTAGGTGGCAGATTGAAAGAGCCAGGTTGGGAATTTAGCCAGGACACCGGGGAAACCCCTACTCTTTACGATAAGTGTCATGGGATCTTTAATGACCACGGGTCAGGACCTCGGTTTAACGTCTCATCCGAAAGACGGCATCTCCTACAGCACAGTGTCCCCATCACTGCACTGGGGCATTGGGATTTTTTATTTGACCAGAGGGAAGATTGCCCCCTACTGGTCCACCAACACCACTTCCAGCAGCAACTTAGTTTTTCCCAGGAGGTCTCCCATCCAAGTACTAACCAAGCCCACACCTGCTTAGCTTCAGCCATTCAGCAGGAGCAGATTGCACGGTGGTATGGATGGTGTTGCCGCAGTCCACGAGTTTCCCTTCACAAATGGAGGTCCCCTGGCTTGCCCGCTGCCAGACACCATTTCTCCATTACAATCTTCTCTCCCGCGGTAAATCCATGATGCCGACAGCCGCATGCATACAGGCTCTCTCTCTCTCTCTGGCAAAAAGAAAAGGCAATTTTTGTTATTTTGTCTTTTGTGTTTATATTTGTATTGTATTTCATATTTGTAACAACATGACATGTGGGCAGCATCTCAACTGGTATGAGGATTTTTAAAAATATTTTTAAATAAAAATTTAAAAAACCCCTAACCTCTCCTCTGTCACATCACCTTCCTAAATTCTACAAAACTAACACAGGAGGGAAAATACACTGCTCAAAAAAATTAAGGGAACACTTAATCATGACAGTATAACACCAAGTCAATGAAACCAAACCAGTCATGCTGGATGATGTTGCAGGCAGCATAACATTCGTCACGGCGTCTCCAGACTTTTTCACGTCTGTCACATGTGCTCAGTGTGAACCTGCTCTCATCTGTGAAGAGAACGGGGTGCCAATGGCGAACCTGCCAATCGAGCTGCACGGTGCTGGGCTGTGAGCACAAGTCCCACTACAGGACGTTGAGCCCCTCATAGAGTCTGTTTCTGACAGTTTGGTCAGAAACATGCACACAAGTAGCCCACTGGAGGTCATTTTGTAGGGCTCTGGCAGTGCTCCTCCTGTTCCTCCTCGCACAAAGGTGCAGATACCGGTCCTGCCGCTGGGTTGTTGCTCTTCTACGGCCCTGTCCAGCTCTCCTCATGTAATGGCCCGTCTCCCGGTATCTCCTCCGGACACAGCAAACCTTCTTGCGATGGCACGTATGGATGTGCCATCCTGGAGGAGCTGGACTACCTGTGCAACCTGAATGGGCTGCAGGTACCGCCTCATGATACCAGTAGTGACAAGGGCACTCGCAAAATGCAAAACTAGAAAAAAATCAGTCAGAAAAGATAAGGAGAGAGAAATGGTTTATGGCCACCACCTGAAAAACCATTTACTTTTTGGGGGTTGTCTTGCTGTTGCCTCTCCTGTCCATCTGTTGTCACTTTAATTTGCACCAAAGCAGGTGAAATTGATTCACAATCGTTTACGCTTCCTAACTGGACAGATCGATATCCCAGAAGTTTAATTGACTTGGTGTTATACTGTGTTGATTAAGTGTTCCCTTCATTTTTTTGAGCAGTGTAGTTATCACTTTATTTTTTGTTTGTTTGTTTGTGTGTTTGTTTATGGAATGGATTAGACCCTGAATGAGACTCATATAGGTTTCATCACTTTTTTGGCGGAGTCATTCACAGCTTAATGTAGAAGACTTTCCTCACTCCTCATGTGAAAAAGTAGAAAAACATGACAGCCACAGTGTTTGTTTTCACATGAACTCCAGAGCCAGCTATGCTGAGCTGGAGGGGGAGACACTACATTGTATCCACAAATAGAATCCTGGGGACCCTTCTGTTCTTTTTGTTTTGAGTTAAACTGTAATTATTCACTCTAATTGTGACATCACAGTTGGAGCGCGTCAGTTTGAGCCTAAGATCCTGACTCTGTATCCCAGAAACCCCAAGGTTTTATTTTTTTGTACCTCTGATGTCGGCACCAGCAACCTGTCATCTGTCAATCAGAACTGTCAATCAGCACAATAGTGGTCCACTATCCAACATTGGAGACCTGGGTTGGAGAAGATGAAATAAGGGGGGAATGAAAGTGCTTTCTGGGTTCAATCCATGAGTAAAAATAATAAATAAATAAGTCAATAAAATAAATAAAATTTAAAAAGGACAGACAAGTGTTTTTTCTAATTATACCCATGTCATGCCCAGCTCTCTCCTTTTTACTGTGGCACTAAAGCAGGATTTTTATAGTCGGTTACAGTCCTTGAGCTGTACAGGCAGGGCAAGGCCTTCAGCTAGCAGACAGTTAGCTTGCAGGCCATTAGCCCACTGTGCACTGCATCCTTCATTTCTACCAAGAGACCAACTAGAAAAGAAACAAATATGAAGGGATATCTGTCTCTCTCTCTCTCTCTCTTTCTCTCTCTCTCTCTCTCGATCTCCCACCCTCTCTCTCTCTCTCTCTCTGGCAAAAAGAAAAGGCAATTTTTGTTATTTTGTCTTTTGTGTTTATATTTGTATTGTATTTCATATTTGTAACAACATGACATGTGGGCAGCATCTCAACTGGTATGAGGAATTTTTTAAAATATTTTTAAATAAAAATTTTAAAAACCCCTAACCTCTCCTCTGTCACATCACCTTCCTAAATTCTGCAAAACTAACACAGGAGGGAAAATACACTGCTCAAAAAAATTAAGGGAACACTTAATCATGGCAGTATACCACCCTAGTCAATTAAACCAAACCAGTCATGCTGGATGATGTTGCAGGCAGCATAACATTCGCCACGGCATCTCCAGACTTTTTCACGTCTGTCACATGTGCTCAGTGTGAACCTGCTCTCATCTGTGAAGAGAACGGGGTGCCAATGGCGAACCTGCCAATCGAGCTGCACGGTGCTGGGCTGTGAGCACAAGTCCCACTACAGGACATTGAGCCCCTCATAGAGTCTGTTTCTGACAGTTTGGTCAGAAACATGCACACAAGTAGCCCACTGGAGGTCATTTTGTAGGGCTCTGGCAGTGCTCCTCCTGTTCCTCCTCGCACAAAGGTGCAGATACCGGTCCTGCCGCTGGGTTGTTGCTCTTCTACGGCCCTGTCCAGCTCTCCTCATGTAATGGCCCGTCTCCCGGTATCTCCTCCGGACACAGCAAACCTTCTTGCGATGGCACGTATGGATGTGCCATCCTGGAGGAGCTGGACTACCTGTGCAACCTGAATGGGCT
>CM040406.1:67530881-67543381 GCA_022702515.1 Ilyophis sp. 1 JC-2022 | reverse complement strand
TCACAAAAAATACCCACCAATCTCTCTCTCTCTCTCTCTCTCTCTGTCTCTCTCTCTCTCTCTATCTCTTTCCCCCTCTCTCTTCTTCTCTCTGTCTCTCTTCCTCTCTCTCTCTCTCTCTCTCTCTCTGTCTCTCTCCTCTTCCCCTTGTTTCAGGGCACCCGCTCGGAGCTGTAGACTGATATATAACCACATGACCACAGTCATCCTTGCTCGGCGCCACTGACATTTATATACTGTCATTTTCATAGTTCTGCATATTATGTAATTAGCTTTTTTTCCCCCAATGTAATTGGCACCAGCCAGCAGCAGATGGGCTCCCCTCTCTGAGTCAGGTTCTGCTCAAGGTTTCTTCCTGTTAACAGCCAGGGAGCGTTGCCTTGCACTGTTGCCCTAGGCGTGCTCTTGGGGGGGGTCAGACACGGATGTCTGTAGACCTGCTTTGTGGCGATGTGCCTATACAAGTGGAACTGAACTGAATTGAACACAAATAACACGGAGGCAGGTGATCTTTGCCTTGATCCTTTGGCAACTGTCAGACAAATTGATTGAAAATATGTCATCGATTGAAATTGATGTTTTTCTTTTTAATGGAGACGACCAGCAAAAAAATAAAAAAATAAATGTTTATGAGTTTTGAACAGTTTTGAAATGTTTGCTTCCATTGTAATATTCAGTATAAGCTTGCACACCCTGTAGAATAGTTTATTATTATTAATTAATATTAATTATGAATATTAGTATTATTATTTTTGTTCTGTAAGTGGCTTTCCCTCCCCCCTTGTCATCATAATGCAGAATTGTTATGATCTTGCATCACAGCACAAACTTCTGTGTAAATGTAACACTGCTGGTGTACATTTAACACCCTAGGGTGTTTATATGAGTCCAGGGATTAAATGTACACCATATTTGCTGTGCATATAATTTTTAGGCCACTGACATCATTACTTACCATTTCTTTCTTCTTCAATGGTATGAATGCCCTGTTGTCATCTATACAATGAACCTGAGGAGAGTCCGGATGAGGGAAAGGGTTTTGCTTTTTTGTTTCTTTTGTTTGTTGAAGAGAGGGGGGTGAGGGGGGGTGTTAAATCCTTTGCAGAACACATACAAGCTCTGCAAATGATTCATCGTGTATGTAATTGTCTCCGGTCCAAACATGCTCCTGTATTTAGAGTGCTAAATATGGGAGCATATTAATGTATGTCAGTCATAACCTAATGAGATGTAATGAAATGTATCTGTACTTGTAATAACTTATTGAGGTACGGTCCCAGTTACACATCATTTGTTTCGCCAGATGAGAGGGATGAGCGAGATAATACAAGATAAATGTGAGTAACGTGCACGCGATTACCTGAATCCATCCATTTGAGAGATCTGAAAAAACTCATTAGATAAATATATAGGCCTACAATTTTCACTTAACAAAACATTTTTTTTTTAGAAGATGGGATTGCACCAACTAATCGGCTTGTTGTCTTGTCATTACTTTACCGGTTACTGCTGCGTCTGAGTTGGGATTTAGACGCGTATCTTAGAGCCGGACACCAATCACGAGCAAAGTGATTCGAAATAAAGATGTAATGTTATGTGGGTTTCTTGGACAGACCTTGCTCAAGTAAACAATGCTGAGGTAGCAATGACTACAAAACTATGCACAGACAAAGTAGGTTTTGTGTTACATTTATTGTGTATGTAATTGTGTCTGGCCTAAACAATGACCGCAACAATGCCTGGCTAACCACGGCAACGAATCAATGCAGAGATAACAATGCCGAAATAACCGTGCCTAGGTATGCATTGACCATATAACAATGGCCACAAATCAATGCCTATATAGCCATGCCACAGAACGGTGTCCGAGTAACAATGGCCGCAGAACAATGACTGGGTAACCATGGCAACAAACTATGGTCCTACTATGAGATCACAATGACCACCGAATAATTCCGACGTAACAATGCAAATAGAACAAAGATCATGCGGGTACGATGCCCACATAACGCCATCCCAACTGGAGTTAAGGGGAATCTATATGTTATTATATTAACTCACTCAGTGCCCCTCGAGTGCCAAGCCAATATGGCCGCCCAACATTCTAAATGCTCAAATTCAGTTTTTGACTCTGCAAACTTACAATAAAACATTTTTAAACACTTCTTATGGTTTCTAACTTCAGATATGAGTATAAATATTGTTGTAAGACTTACACCTGCAAGAGGACACGCACTAGAAATGACTTAAAATAATATTACTGGCCAGCTGATTCACGACAAAGACTGTTGATGGTAAACTGTGACTTGAAAAATGAAAATCTGAGATCAAATATCAGTTTAAACATTTATTTTCAATTTAGAAAAGGGAAATAAATGACCATAAACAGATGCTCAAGACTTGCAAAACTCACTGTTATGGACTTGCTTTTAACTGATTATTTTTATATATTGAGCCTTTTATTACAGTTCATTGTATTTTACTACATTGTATATTTATTTATTTCATTAGGCCTAAATTTATTTTAATTTGTTCATCGTGTATTTAATTTCTATCATGTTGATTTTTGTTCTTTTATTTTGTAGCCTACAGCACTTCATAACCCAGTGTTTCAAAAAGAGCTATACAAAATAAAGTTATTGTTGTTTTTCACTATTATTACTTGCATTTTTGGTCAACTTTAGAGCTTAACAGCCATATCTTTCCAATAAAGAAGCATTTAGCAAAGAATATGCCAAATATTTGATATTTCACTTAAGGTTTTCTTTTTGTCTTTAGTCAATGCACAGCTAAAGATGCTCCCCCATTTGTGAAATAACTCCAGACTCAGAATCCAATTCCCCAACCTCATGATTTTGTTAGCGTTAACTAATATAACGTGTGCTCTCGTTGAGAGACTTGACGCAATGATGTGACGAAGTCGGATTGATAATGATTGGCGACCTAACGTTAGCATTTACCTACACAACTTTTGTCAACTGCCTGAATGTCAGCCAGGACAATTAAAGTTAGCTAGCTTCACACATGCGTTTGTTAACCTTTTAAGATCACTTATGTGTCTGCAATATCGGGCGAATCGCGGCAGCTTGTTCGTTTCACCTCGTAAACAGGAGCTTGTTTTGGGCTTAGTTAGGTTTTGGAGGCTGCTCGTTTCAATTTACAATCAGTCAATGAGCTTCACAATTTGGAATTAAAACTCGCACCGCAAAAACCTTCCTCTCAATCATTGAACCTAGTGATATTGACGTAATGCAGAGAATTGCAGTTTTCAGTGCGACACTAGGACACTTTCTGATCAGACGGAATTACTAACGTTATTCGTTTTTTTATTACTAGTTAAGTTAAGCTGTATTATGCTTGTCCGACCACTTTTTTGGACAAGTGTTAATGTCGAGCACTGCTCCTCATCTTCCTCTCCACTATCGCTATCCCAGTTAAACACAAACACGCTCTCGTCACCGTTCGCCATTCTGATATCGCCTCTCGCTACTTTTTTTTTCAAGTTGCCAGCTCGTATTTCTAACTGCACAAAAAGACCGCCAATTTGACATAGTCATTGTATAAACCAATAAGATCGTCCATCTATTACTACCGACTAATATTTGCCCAGTAACAACATGTATTTGTTGTATTTAACCAATTTAATTGAACAACAAATTTGATCCGGGCTGCAAAATTGATCCGGGTGACGTCTTCACATTCTGAAATAGCTGTTAAAACCCTTTGTGACGTACTTGACGTTCTAAAACAGCTATAACTTGTTGCTATAACGACCAAGCTATATACATATACATAACAAATTAAAACAGGATTGTTGTGGAACTCAAAATGTTAACGGTACTGGTATTAGTCTGTGCACATCAGATAATTAGTAACATTAACTGTATGCGATTCCTTAACTCTCATATTAACATAGTTTTCCACTAGCCAATATACTACAACAACATAATAGAATTCATGAAATTCAGTTATGGCTTTTGGTTTTGGTGTGCCACCACAAGATTTTCAGTGGCCTCATCTGGCCACCCCAATGAGACATTTCTGGGGGCGCCACTGACTGTAGCTACGTATCATAAATCCGGAAACCGGATTGACAAAAAAAATTAAATGTTAGCCTATATCTTTAGATATATTATGATATATTATAAATTATGTTAGCCTATATCTTTAGAATCTTTAGATATAACATAATTTATTTGTCAATCCGGTTTCCGTTATGTAAAGTAAAGCCGTTTGAGCCGCATCTTTGAGCCGCATTTTTTTTATTTCAGTGGCGTGAGCTGGAATTAGAAGCCACTAGCTGATAACAAACCCATTTTAACCCGTGAAAATGACCCATAAACACGGAGGAATGGTTGACGTTAGCTTGGTCGTCTTTGAATCATTATCTCCACAGAACCTAACTACAACTAGCAGGCAGCTTCGGTAAGCTGTTTTCGAACGTTAATTACGTCACCCGGATCATTTTTGCAGTCCGGATAAAATTTTCTGACCAGAGGAATGATTAGGTCATCTTAGAATCTTCATCTCCAGAGCTCCTAGCGAGCAGGCAGCGTCGTTATAGCAACAGACGCTGTTTTAGAACGTCAAGTACGTCACAGGGGGTTTTAACAGCTGTTTCAGAATGTGAAGACGTCACCCAGATCAATTTTGCAGCCCGGATTAAATTTGTTGTGACAGTGCCTCTGGCACTGAGTGAGTTAAGAGCATCAAGTGCTCCATGAATAAGTGGAAACCATTGTTTGATCCAAAAATGCGCAGTGTTATATAATTATTAATTATATAAGAATATAATACTATTCGGCGATTGGTGGGCAGCTACTCATTATTAGTGGGCGGTCCGCCCACTAATATCTATGGTAGTGGAAACATTGATTATAAACTCCTCAAAAAAAGTTCAGAAACGTTATTTCGGTCGATTATTCCTCCCCTTTAATAATACCAATTGGTATTGTATTTTATATCGTTGGAAAGCCTGATTAGTCACCTTTACAACGAGGTACAACTTGTAAGGATCGTCCATTCGTGGAATGAGCAACACAGCTAACCGTGTGGGTAGCGGCCCAAAAAAATGTGCCAAAATCCCCTGCAATATTCTTCTGTTGGTATTCACTCTCGTTTTGAGTTGCTTGGTGGACTGGATGATTGCACTCTCCCACAGTAATAAGGAAAAAACAACACATATTGGCCATTTTTACACTTTATTCATTTTACACTGTCAGGGACCTCAGTAGCGTGTGGAAGATCCATACGCAGCCACAACAGCTTGGCACCTCCTCCTCATGCTGGTCACCAGCCTGGTCACACACTGCTGTGGGATGGCATCCCATTCCATCCCACTGGCATACACCTGCCAGCACTTGAAGCTCAAAACGAGAGTGAATACCAACAGAAGAATATTGCAGGGGATTTTGGCAAATTTTTTTGGGCCGCTACCCACACGGTTAGCTGTGTTGTTCATTCCACGAATGCATGATCCTTACAAGTTGTACCTCGTTGTAAAGGTGACTAATCAGGCTTTCCAACGATATAAAATACAATACCAATTGGTATTATTAAAGGGGAGGAATAATCGACCGAAATAACGTTTCCAAACTTTTTTTGAGGAGTTTACATATATTTCACAGTAGTTTTTTTTTTATATACTGTAAGTGTTGCAATAATGATAATGCATTTCACAGTATTTTCCAGGACGGCTTGCTTCGCAGTACCTTGAAACAACAATCGTGTCAAATGTGTGGAATTTTCCGAGGAGAGACGCCCTCAATAACGAGAGGCCACATTCCAAGGGGTTTATTCCTCAGGAAAATGTAAACAATTAAAAATATTTTGATGTGCCAGATAATTAATTATCATCTCGTTACAGCAGTTTCCACCTGCTTGAGGTCAGGCATGGCCAGTTGGTACAGTACTACAGTGGAAATGGCATTTAATTCATCTCCTTAATGACATGCAAATGAGAAGTAAGAGTGTGTTTTGTTGGTGTTCTTGACAGCACTTTCCACAGAATTAGACAACCTCCTCCTGGTCGCAAAAAACACTTCAATTAATCAATCAATCTTTATGTTTGTGCAGCACAAAATTAATGTAATGGGTTTATTGATGGTTTGGAGATTCAAACGCAAAGGTGGGGAGATCAGAACAAGTCAGCTCACAACCGTGCGGACCAATAATTAGAGGGAGAAAATAATAAAGGAAGAAAGAAAAGACAGGAAACTAATTCCTTAAGGCTAACAGCCAAAACGAAAATAAACCCACTAAACGGGCGAACTAGTAAAACTAGTAGAATACCAACTAAATCTCCCGAGCTCACGTAATGAGCAGAACGGGAAACTCAAACAAAAAGAACACTCTCGGCTACCGTAGCTCAAACCCGGTAGAGTGTAAAACCAAAACGAAAGTACAAAAAAAACTGTCTCTGAGAGAACAGCAAAGTACAAAATAGATAGCGCAGAACGCTACCAGGCGGAAAACAATCCTATACCCGATTAAGTAGCTATAGCAAGTCCCCCCTGAACATAAACAGAGTTTAATATCAGGAGGTCGCAAAACCTGACTATACCTGGCTCGAATGCAATGTCGTAAGACAAACAAGCACCGGAGAAGCGGAAGCCCAGGTAGAAACAATAATGAGGCTGACAAACCACGAAATGGAACGTGAAAAAAATCTGATTGATTAACAATCGTGAAAGCAGGACGAGAGCCGCAAAAGAAAAGAAAACAAACAGCCGCGAACCACTACGATTAAGTTACAAATCAATTGTCACACCATGGTTCACTTCAGCTATTGTCCACAAAGAATGTCTAAACAAATACAGCGAGCACCATAATTCATTGGAGAGTGACACGTGTTGGGTTTAAGTGCAGACTGTCAGCTTTAATTTGAGGGTATTTTCATCCATATAAGATGAACCATTTAGAAACTATAAAACCGTTTGTACATAGTACAAATATTGGACAGTTTAACATAATATAGAATAAAGTAATATTTTTTTAAATATTTGGTCGCATATCCTTTGCATGCCAAGACTTCCTGATGTCTGTGACCCAACAACATCAAAAGACTCTTGATATCTATATACCATCTATATCTACTGCATATCTGGCAGCAGACTGATGGTTTAAGGCTTGTTTGATACGTCAGACCCTTGATGATTTAGAGCCATTTAAATGGGGGGGACTATGTACAAAAGGTTCAATAATTTCGAAACGGTTCATCCGATATGGATGAAAATACCCTCAGATTACAGTCTGCACTTCAATTGTATCATTTCAAACTGAAAAAAAGTGATAGAGCACAGAACCAAAATAACAAAACAATATGTCACTGTCCAATGAATTATGGTGCTCACTGTACATCAATCGTAAAATAAAATACATTAGTCTCTATCTTTTTATCCACATGAAAAAAAAGATAATTTATTCCCTGGTCACTTAACAGGCAATCAAAGTTCTAGAAAACTATGGGATTTCTAAAAATAAATGGTAATATGGCAGTCTGTTAAAATGTATGTGAACATAACAGAAGGTAGGACTTTGTAAGATAAACTACGGCATTCATAGTCACTAAATTTCTTTATTATTTTAAAATCTATTATTAACCTATCTATATACGCTATGTTTATCATAGATTTAACTCTGTGGTTATCTGTCCCAACCTGGATAAGAGCGACTGCTAAAGGCCTGTAATGTAATGTAATACATTATATGTAATGTAATACATAATGTAATACATTACACACCTACACACCTGCCAGATCCCTGCGCTCCGCCTCCTCAGGACGACTGGTACCCCCCCCTCTTCATGCTAGCACCCGGTCTCGACGTCTGTCTGTCCTGGCCCCACGGTGGTGGAATGAGCTCCCCGTGGAGGTCAGAACAGCAGAAAGTCTGACTGCCTTCAAGCGCAGATTGAAGACTCACCTCTTCAAGCTGCACCTCTCTCCACCCCTCCCTACCTCCCTGTGACTATTGTTATTAATGTTGTGTAATTCCCCCCCCCAAAAAAAAAAAAAAAAAAAAAAAAAAAAACCCCAATCATACTGACTGCGCCTAGTACTTAGATTCATATTTGCCTTTTTAGGGTTGTTTTTAAACGTTCTTGTTCCTAGTTTGAAAATGCACTATGTACGTCGCTCTGGATAAGAGCGTCTGCTAAATGTCTATAATGTAATGTAATGTAATGTAATGTAATGTGTTACCCAAAATTCATGTTAATTTCAGTCGATAAATCCGATGTATAACGGGGGGAACTGGACTGGACGAAATTGGCTTTTAGAAAGCTTGCTTTCGATAATTAAATTTTGGGAGTCTATCAAATCTCATTTAATTATCTCCACCGTCTGGACAATTCCTAACCTTTAAAAAGCCTCTGAACCGCCCTCCTCGTGATGTGTTCGTTCGGGCGACCCAGAGACGCGTCCGCAGCTGTCCGATCTCAAGTGGGCAGCTCGCGAGGTTTTTTCCCACAGATAGTTGCTGGCACAATATCAAACACGAAAATCGCATTCATCGAACATAAATCCATAAAAGAAACGACAGCGGCGTGACTTCCCGCGTATAATGAGTACGCTCACTGCTACAGCGAGTGGAAAGCATATTCATATTAAGCGCTGACATTTCCCTCTCACGCGCAGAAGTAAAAACTTTTCGCCAACTTCGCAGAACTCGTTCTCGGCGCAGCGACTCTTGGCTCGAGACACGCTTTTGTAGATTGCGCCTGTACTTTTTGTCATTTAATTTCCTCCGTGTGTCAATCGCTTTAATTTTAACTTGCAGGAGAAGGAGCGCCGCAATGGAGCCGATTCCTTGCCCTCCGGAGACTGGAAAGAGGGAGGAGGATTCAATTGATGTGTTTTGTAGGTTTTTTTTTTTTTTCTCTCTTTAGAAGTTTTCTTCACAATATGGAAATGGATTGCTACAGTGAAAAGGGTTCGACTGAATTAAGCAACATGTCGTGAGGCTTTGCGCGCACGCACGCACACACACGCACGCACACACACACACACACACACACACACACACACACACACACACACAACAATAATAGTTAGGGAGAGTGAAGCACAGGACCACCAGTAGGGGTCACCAGTACATAACACACACACATACACACACACACACACATATACACACACACACACACACAAATGCACACACACACATACACACACACACACACACAAACATATACACACACACACACACAAATGCACACACACACACATACACACACACAAATGCACACACACACACACGCACATACACACAGACACACACACACACATGCACACGCACACACACACACAATTACACACACAGACACACACACACGCACACACACACACTCACACATGCACACACGCGCACACACAAACAAACAAACACACAAACACACACACAAACAAACACACACACACAAACACACACACGGTAACAGTACGATTGCATCGCAAGCAGCGCCGTCGTGGGTGCTGAAAAGGAAAAAGGACTTCAACCACAAGAGATTTGCTCACACACAAAAAAAAAGAACACCGTTTCAAGATGAAAGGAGAGAAAGACTAACAGACGGTTTGTGCTCCTGCCACTTTCTCCACCTGACTGCTCCCAGTGTGTAAGAACTCCCTTAGAAAACAGCGCACAACTTTAAAATGCACACCCAGGGGCCACAACCTCATCTCACCCACCAGACCGCAGCCTTTAACAGCTGAAAACCCCCCGTCGGCCGCGCACAAATCGATACAAATCAGGGGTCTGACGCCGCTGCGCCCTGTAAGCGCGCCCCACTCAGGGCATTCTGAGACCCCATCAGGGGGAGAAATGACCCCGTAAAACGAAATGACCCCCATTATTATCAAGAGCGCTGTCTTACCTCCAGTGGAGATCAACAGTTATCCAGCCCCCCCCCCTCCCCCACTCTCTCCCCTACTACACTATAGCCAGGTTATTCTGTATTTTAAGATAAAAAGATAGCTTTTTGGTTTGTTCCATTTAATTATTTGTAATTGTAACAAAACTGTCACTCTGAGTTATGTTTTGAGTACATGCAATCAGAAATGTGCTTAATTTGTGTGTGTGTGGGGGGGGGGGGTTCTGTATTTTACAAAAATGTTCTGGAACATTTCACTAATGTAAATTCTGACATTGGCAAATGGAATTTTCTCAAGGAGCCACTGAGGGACATTTCCATTCTGGGCCGGTGGTAACGCGCGGGTGAACGCGCGGGTGAACGGATTCCAGTGACCGTCACCAGGGTGACAGAGCACACGTAGAGGGAGTCGCTCATTTCTACATGAAACACATTCTCCTGCTCGCAAGTAACAGCCCCTCACGGAGATCGCACTCGCAGTCGTTATTTGAACAGCAATCCCAAAACCCTGCCCACACCCCCCCCCCCCCCACACACACCTCCCCCCCCCCCCACACACACACCTCCCCCCGCCCCTCAACTCCCATAATGACCACAACCAGGGAGTGGGCAGAGAGGAAGAGGAGGAGGAGGGGTGCTGATAAATTGAAGAATAAGACCACAGTCTTGACAGGAGAGAGAGACAGAGAGTGTCCAGATTACATTCTGCGTTGGGTGCATTTTTCAGGGGGGGCGCTCATATCTTTCCCTGCCTCCAGACTGCCATTCTTCCGTAGTTGTTGGAGGTTAAACAAGAAATTTAGTGGGGGTAGGAAAAATGGGGCGCAGGATATATAAGGAATGATTAATCCGGCTACAATAGCTTTCCTCAACCCACATTGGATCTTTCGTGTTTATTTGCTTAGTTATGTATTCATTCATTCCTTCCCGGGACATCAGTCTGGCCGATGAGATTGTAAGAGAACAGCTCCATTCTGTTACTCTGCCAGTGGAAAAATCGGAGACACAAATAAATATTGTGTGCAATTTGCGGTGACAACGAAGCTGATCTGGGGAGATGAATCTTCCCGCTTCTTGGCTCGAGTTAGCGTTCAAATCTTTTTATTGAATCTTCAACGTCTGTGTTATGTTACACGATTTGTTGACTTGACATTCATTCTGTTGTCATACCCTGACATTTTATTATTTAAAAATGTTTTATCCATAGATGGAAAATGGATGCAATATTTAAATGATTTCTATCAATCCACTTCTTTTTTCTTCCTGTCCGGTCGGTATAGGTCGGTGTATCTTCAATCTATAATTATGTACATGGTACAAAAACAAAAAAAAAACATACATTTTTTATTTTTTTATTTCCAGCATCTCTTGACATAAAGTGCTTACAATACATATTACATACAGCCAATGGACACGGCAGGCAATGTTATTATACCTGTGGTCACCACAACTGCTAATTACTATATACTAATTGCATTTAAATGCTAATTTTATTAGAGCGCTTATCTCAGAACCTGTCTTGTTACATAAAGTACTTATCCCAGGACCTGCCTTGTTACATAAAGTACTTATCCCAGGACCTGCCTTGTTATATAAAACACTTATCCCAGAACGAACCAGCCTTGTTATATAAAGCACTTATCCCAGAGCCTGCTTTGTTATATAAAACACTTATCCCAGAACGAACCAGCCTTGTTATATAAAGCACTTATCCCAGAACGAACCAGCCTTGTTATATAAAGCACTTATCCCAGAACGAACCAGCCTTGTTATATAAAGCACTTATCCCAGAACGAACCAGCCTTGTTATATAAAGCACTTATCCCAGAACGAACCAGCCTCGTTATATAAAGCACTTATCCCAGAACCTGCTTTGTTATATAAAACACTTATCCCAGAACGAACCAGCCTTGTTATATAAAGCACTTATCCCAGAACGAACCAGCCTTGTTATATAAAGCACTTATCCCAGAACGAACCAGCCTTGTTATATAAAGCACTTATCCCAGAACGAACCAGCCTTGTTATATAAAACACTTATCCCAGAACGAACCAGCCTTGTTATATCAAGCACTTATCCCAGAACGAACCAGCCTTGTTATATAAAGCACTTATCCCAGAACGAACCAGCCTTGTTATATAAAACACTTATCCCAGAACGAACCAGCCTTGTTATATAAAGCACTTATCCCAGAACGAACCAGCCTTGTTATATAAAGCACTTATCCCAGAACCTGTCATGTTACATCGAGCACTTATCCCAGAATGTGCTTTGCTATATAAAACATTTATCCCAGAACCTGTCTTGTTACACAGAGCACGTATTTCAGAGCCTGCCTTCTTATATGGAGTGTTTCTCTCTCTTTAGGATTTTTATGTGATCTGTTTCTCCCAATTCTCCGAAAGCATACAACGTTATTTTCCAGCATTCCTTGGTCATGACTATTTTATCTTTTTTTGTTTTTTAATAAAAGCATGTTATGCAATTGAGGTTCAATGGGCATCACGATTTGTGACTGTCATTATTTTTTCTTTCTTTGTAACATTTTTTCCTTTGCTTTAATGTTTAATGAGAGAATATGAAATATAAATAATATAGTGCAGGTCACGTCACAATGTGATTCACTTCCAT